>CAUJRU010001953.1:0-101638 GCA_963277665.1 Viscum album | reverse complement strand
TTATACTCTAATTTCAAAATCATAAACCATAAACTATAAAACCTAAACCCTACATTAAAATCAAAAACCTTAACCCAGAATCCTAAACAAAAATATACTAAAACCTAGCCCCAAAACCCTATATATGTAACCCTGATCCCCAAAGTCCAAAACCTAAAAGCTAAACCCTAAACCCAAAAACATAATCCCTATACCCCAATTTTAAAATCCTAAACCCTACTCCTTAAAAACTAATCCCGATATTAAAATCATAATCCTAAACCCTGAATCCTAAACAAAAAAAATCATGAAACCTAGCCAAAAAACCCTATATCCGAAACCCAGATCCCTAATCTCCAAAACCTAAAAGATGAACGCTAAACCCAAACAAATATTCCCTATACAAAAATTTCAAAATCCTAAACCCAAAACCTTAAAAGATAAACCCTACATCCAAATCATAAACCTAAATCGTGAATCCTAAAAAAATCCTAAAACCTAGCCCCAAAACCCTATATCCGAAACCCTGATCCTTAAACTCTAAATCCTAAAATCTGAACCTTAAACCCAAAAAAATATTCCCTATAACCTAATTTCAAAATTATAAATGATAAACCTTAAAAACTAAACCCTACATTAAAACCATAAACCTAAAAGGTAAATCCTAAACAAAAAAACATCCTAAAACCGAGGCCCAAAACCCAATATCTGAAACCCTGAACCGTAAAATCTAAAACCTAAAAGCTGAAACCTAAAACCAAAAACATATTCACTATACCCTAATTTCAAAATACTAAACCACAAAACATAAAAACTAAACCGTAAATTAAAATCATAAACCTAAACCCTGAATTCTAAACAAAAAAAATCCTAAAACCTATCCCCAAAACCCTATATGTGAAACCCTGATCCCTAAACTCTAAAACATAAAAGCTGAACCCTAAACAAAAAAACATATTCCATATACCCTAATTTTAAAATCCTAAACCCTAAAAGTTAAAACCTAAAAACTAAATTAAAATCATAAACCAAAACCCTGAATCCTAAACAAAAAAAAATCCTAAAACCTAGCCCCAAAACCCTATATCCGAAAACCTAATCACTAAACTCTAAAACATAAAAGCTGAAACATAACCCAAAAATAGATTCCCAATACCATAATTTCAAAATCCTAATATCTAAACCTTAAAACCAAACCCTATATTAAAATCATAAACTTAAACCCCGAATCCCAAACAAAAAAAAATCCAAAAACCTATCCCCAAAACCCTATATCTGAAACCCTGAACACTAAACTCTAAAACCTAAAAGTTGACACACAAACCCAAAAAAATATTCCCTATACCCAAATTTAATAATCCTAAACAAAAAAAATTATAAAACCTAACCCCAAAACCCAATATCCCAAACCCTGATCCCTAAAATCTAAAACCTAAAAGCTGAACCAAAAAAAAATCTGATTCCCTATACACGAATTTCAAAATCCTAAATTCTAAACCTTTAAACCTAAACCCTACATTAGAATCATAAACCTAAACCCTGAATCCTAAACAAAAAAATCCTAAAACCTAGCTCCAAAACCCGATATCCAAAACCCTGACCCCTAAACTCTAAATCCTAAAATCTGAACCTGAAACAAAAAAATATTCCTTATACCTTAATTTCAAAATCATAAACCCTAAACCTTAAAATATAAACCCTACATTAAAATCATAAACCTAAACCCAGAATCCTAAACAAAAATATCCTAAAACCTAGCCCGAAAACCCTGTATATGAAACCATGATCCCTAAACTCTAAAACCTAAAAGCTAAACCCTCAACCTAAAAACATATTCCCTATACCCTAATTTCAAAATCCAAAACCCTAAACCTTAAAAACTAATCCCGACATTAAAATCGTAAACCTAAACCCGAAATCCTAAAAAACAAATCCTGAAACCTAACCCCAATACCCTATATCTGAAACCCAAATCCCGAAACTCTGTAACCTAAAAGCTGAACGTTAAACCCAAACACATATTCCCTATACAATAATTTCAAAATCCTAAACCCCAAACCTTAAATAATAAACCCTACATCGAAATCATAAACCTAAACCGTGAATCCTAAAAAAATCCAAAAACCTAGCCCCAAACCCCTATATCCGAAACCCTGATCCCTAAAATCTAAGTCCAAAAATCTGAACCCTAAACCCAAAAACATATTCCCTATAAACTAATTTCAAAATTCTAAATGATAAACCTTAAAACATAAACCCTACAATCAAATCAGAAACCTAAACACTGAATCCTAAACAAAAAAAATCCTAAACCTAGCCCCAAAACCCTATATATGAAACCTTGATCCCTAAAATCTAAAACCTAAAAGCTGAACCCTAAAGCCCCAAAATATTCCCTATGCTTTAATTTCAAAAACCTAAACCCTAAAACTTAAAACCTAAACCCTACATTAAAATCATAAACCAAAACTATGAATCCTAAACAAAAAAATCATAAAACCTATTCTGAAAACCTGATGCCTAAACTCTAAAACCTAAATCTGAACCCTAAATCCAAAAAACATATTCCATATACGAAAATTTTAAAATCCTAAAACCTAAACCTTAAAACCTAAACCCTACATTTAAATCATAAACCTAAACCCTGAATCCCAAACAAAAAAAAATCCTAAAACCTCTCCCCAAAATCCTATATCAAAAACCCTCATACCAAAATTTCTAAAACCTAAAAGTTGAACCCTAAACCCAGAAACATATTTCATATACCCTAATTTCAAAATCTTATACCCTAACCTTAAAACCTAAACCCTGCTTTAAAATCATAAACCTAAACCCTGAATCCTAAACAAAAAAAAAAATAAAATATAGCCCCAAAACCCTAATCCCTATACCCTTATTTAAAAATCCTAAATCCTAAACCTTAAAACCTAAACCGTAAATTAAAATAATAAACCAAAACCCTAAATCCTAAACAAAAAAAATCCTAAAACCTAGCCCCAAAAAACTATATCTGAAACCCCAATCCCTAAACTCTAAAACCTAAAAGCTGAAACCTAAAATCAAAAACCTATTCCATATACCCTAATATCGAAATCCTAAACAATAAATCTTAAAACCTAAACCCAACATTAAAATAATAAACCTAAACCCTGAATCCTAAAAAAATATCCTAAAACCTAGCCCCAAAACCCTATATCCGAAAGCCTGATCCCTAAACTCTAAAACTTAAAAGCAAAACCCTAAACCCAAAAACACATTCCCTACACTCTAATTTTAAAATCCCAAACCCTAAACCTTAAAACCTAAATCCTACATTAAAATCATAAACCTAACCCCTGAATCCGAAATAATAAAATCCTAAAACCTAGCCCCAAAACCCAATCTCCCAAACCCTGATCCCAAAACACTAAAACCTAAAAGCTAAACCCTAAACCCAAAAAACCATTCCCTATACTCTAATTTCAAAATCCTAAACCATAAACATTAAAACATTAAACCTACATTAGAATAATAAAACTAAACCCTGAATCCTAAACAAAAAAATCCTCAAACCTAGCCCGAAAACCCTATATCCAAAACCCTGATCCCTAAACTATAAATCCTAAAATCTGAACCCCAATCCCAAAAACATATTCCTTATACTCTAATTTCAAAATCATAAACCATAAACTATAAAACCTAAACCCTACATTAAAATCAAAAACCTTAACCCAGAATCCTAAACAAAAATATACTAAAACCTAGCCCCAAAACCCTATATATGTAACCCTGATCCCCAAAGTCCAAAACCTAAAAGCTAAACCCTAAACCCAAAAACATAATCCCTATACCCCAATTTTAAAATCCTAAACCCTACTCCTTAAAAACTAATCCCGATATTAAAATCATAATCCTAAACCCTGAATCCTAAACAAAAAAAATCATGAAACCTAGCCAAAAAACCCTATATCCGAAACCCAGATCCCTAATCTCCAAAACCTAAAAGATGAACGCTAAACCCAAACAAATATTCCCTATACAAAAATTTCAAAATCCTAAACCCAAAACCTTAAAAGATAAACCCTACATCCAAATCATAAACCTAAATCGTGAATCCTAAAAAAATCCTAAAACCTAGCCCCAAAACCCTATATCCGAAACCCTGATCCTTAAACTCTAAATCCTAAAATCTGAACCTTAAACCCAAAAAAATATTCCCTATAACCTAATTTCAAAATTATAAATGATAAACCTTAAAAACTAAACCCTACATTAAAACCATAAACCTAAAAGGTAAATCCTAAACAAAAAAACATCCTAAAACCGAGGCCCAAAACCCAATATCTGAAACCCTGAACCGTAAAATCTAAAACCTAAAAGCTGAAACCTAAAACCAAAAACATATTCACTATACCCTAATTTCAAAATACTAAACCACAAAACATAAAAACTAAACCGTAAATTAAAATCATAAACCTAAACCCTGAATTCTAAACAAAAAAAATCCTAAAACCTATCCCCAAAACCCTATATGTGAAACCCTGATCCCTAAACTCTAAAACATAAAAGCTGAACCCTAAACAAAAAAACATATTCCATATACCCTAATTTTAAAATCCTAAACCCTAAAAGTTAAAACCTAAAAACTAAATTAAAATCATAAACCAAAACCCTGAATCCTAAACAAAAAAAAATCCTAAAACCTAGCCCCAAAACCCTATATCCGAAAACCTAATCACTAAACTCTAAAACATAAAAGCTGAAACATAACCCAAAAATAGATTCCCAATACCATAATTTCAAAATCCTAATATCTAAACCTTAAAACCAAACCCTATATTAAAATCATAAACTTAAACCCCGAATCCCAAACAAAAAAAAATCCAAAAACCTATCCCCAAAACCCTATATCTGAAACCCTGAACACTAAACTCTAAAACCTAAAAGTTGACACACAAACCCAAAAAAATATTCCCTATACCCAAATTTAATAATCCTAAACAAAAAAAATTATAAAACCTAACCCCAAAACCCAATATCCCAAACCCTGATCCCTAAAATCTAAAACCTAAAAGCTGAACCAAAAAAAAATCTGATTCCCTATACACGAATTTCAAAATCCTAAATTCTAAACCTTTAAACCTAAACCCTACATTAGAATCATAAACCTAAACCCTGAATCCTAAACAAAAAAATCCTAAAACCTAGCTCCAAAACCCGATATCCAAAACCCTGACCCCTAAACTCTAAATCCTAAAATCTGAACCTGAAACAAAAAAATATTCCTTATACCTTAATTTCAAAATCATAAACCCTAAACCTTAAAATATAAACCCTACATTAAAATCATAAACCTAAACCCAGAATCCTAAACAAAAATATCCTAAAACCTAGCCCGAAAACCCTGTATATGAAACCATGATCCCTAAACTCTAAAACCTAAAAGCTAAACCCTCAACCTAAAAACATATTCCCTATACCCTAATTTCAAAATCCAAAACCCTAAACCTTAAAAACTAATCCCGACATTAAAATCGTAAACCTAAACCCGAAATCCTAAAAAACAAATCCTGAAACCTAACCCCAATACCCTATATCTGAAACCCAAATCCCGAAACTCTGTAACCTAAAAGCTGAACGTTAAACCCAAACACATATTCCCTATACAATAATTTCAAAATCCTAAACCCCAAACCTTAAATAATAAACCCTACATCGAAATCATAAACCTAAACCGTGAATCCTAAAAAAATCCAAAAACCTAGCCCCAAACCCCTATATCCGAAACCCTGATCCCTAAAATCTAAGTCCAAAAATCTGAACCCTAAACCCAAAAACATATTCCCTATAAACTAATTTCAAAATTCTAAATGATAAACCTTAAAACATAAACCCTACAATCAAATCAGAAACCTAAACACTGAATCCTAAACAAAAAAAATCCTAAACCTAGCCCCAAAACCCTATATATGAAACCTTGATCCCTAAAATCTAAAACCTAAAAGCTGAACCCTAAAGCCCCAAAATATTCCCTATGCTTTAATTTCAAAAACCTAAACCCTAAAACTTAAAACCTAAACCCTACATTAAAATCATAAACCAAAACTATGAATCCTAAACAAAAAAATCATAAAACCTATTCTGAAAACCTGATGCCTAAACTCTAAAACCTAAATCTGAACCCTAAATCCAAAAAACATATTCCATATACGAAAATTTTAAAATCCTAAAACCTAAACCTTAAAACCTAAACCCTACATTTAAATCATAAACCTAAACCCTGAATCCCAAACAAAAAAAAATCCTAAAACCTCTCCCCAAAATCCTATATCAAAAACCCTCATACCAAAATTTCTAAAACCTAAAAGTTGAACCCTAAACCCAGAAACATATTTCATATACCCTAATTTCAAAATCTTATACCCTAACCTTAAAACCTAAACCCTGCTTTAAAATCATAAACCTAAACCCTGAATCCTAAACAAAAAAAAAAATAAAATATAGCCCCAAAACCCTAATCCCTATACCCTTATTTAAAAATCCTAAATCCTAAACCTTAAAACCTAAACCGTAAATTAAAATAATAAACCAAAACCCTAAATCCTAAACAAAAAAAATCCTAAAACCTAGCCCCAAAAAACTATATCTGAAACCCCAATCCCTAAACTCTAAAACCTAAAAGCTGAAACCTAAAATCAAAAACCTATTCCATATACCCTAATATCGAAATCCTAAACAATAAATCTTAAAACCTAAACCCAACATTAAAATAATAAACCTAAACCCTGAATCCTAAAAAAATATCCTAAAACCTAGCCCCAAAACCCTATATCCGAAAGCCTGATCCCTAAACTCTAAAACTTAAAAGCAAAACCCTAAACCCAAAAACACATTCCCTACACTCTAATTTTAAAATCCCAAACCCTAAACCTTAAAACCTAAATCCTACATTAAAATCATAAACCTAACCCCTGAATCCGAAATAATAAAATCCTAAAACCTAGCCCCAAAACCCAATCTCCCAAACCCTGATCCCAAAACACTAAAACCTAAAAGCTAAACCCTAAACCCAAAAAACCATTCCCTATACTCTAATTTCAAAATCCTAAACCATAAACATTAAAACATTAAACCTACATTAGAATAATAAAACTAAACCCTGAATCCTAAACAAAAAAATCCTCAAACCTAGCCCGAAAACCCTATATCCAAAACCCTGATCCCTAAACTATAAATCCTAAAATCTGAACCCCAATCCCAAAAACATATTCCTTATACTCTAATTTCAAAATCATAAACCATAAACTATAAAACCTAAACCCTACATTAAAATCAAAAACCTTAACCCAGAATCCTAAACAAAAATATACTAAAACCTAGCCCCAAAACCCTATATATGTAACCCTGATCCCCAAAGTCCAAAACCTAAAAGCTAAACCCTAAACCCAAAAACATAATCCCTATACCCCAATTTTAAAATCCTAAACCCTACTCCTTAAAAACTAATCCCGATATTAAAATCATAATCCTAAACCCTGAATCCTAAACAAAAAAAATCATGAAACCTAGCCAAAAAACCCTATATCCGAAACCCAGATCCCTAATCTCCAAAACCTAAAAGATGAACGCTAAACCCAAACAAATATTCCCTATACAAAAATTTCAAAATCCTAAACCCAAAACCTTAAAAGATAAACCCTACATCCAAATCATAAACCTAAATCGTGAATCCTAAAAAAATCCTAAAACCTAGCCCCAAAACCCTATATCCGAAACCCTGATCCTTAAACTCTAAATCCTAAAATCTGAACCTTAAACCCAAAAAAATATTCCCTATAACCTAATTTCAAAATTATAAATGATAAACCTTAAAAACTAAACCCTACATTAAAACCATAAACCTAAAAGGTAAATCCTAAACAAAAAAACATCCTAAAACCGAGGCCCAAAACCCAATATCTGAAACCCTGAACCGTAAAATCTAAAACCTAAAAGCTGAAACCTAAAACCAAAAACATATTCACTATACCCTAATTTCAAAATACTAAACCACAAAACATAAAAACTAAACCGTAAATTAAAATCATAAACCTAAACCCTGAATTCTAAACAAAAAAAATCCTAAAACCTATCCCCAAAACCCTATATGTGAAACCCTGATCCCTAAACTCTAAAACATAAAAGCTGAACCCTAAACAAAAAAACATATTCCATATACCCTAATTTTAAAATCCTAAACCCTAAAAGTTAAAACCTAAAAACTAAATTAAAATCATAAACCAAAACCCTGAATCCTAAACAAAAAAAAATCCTAAAACCTAGCCCCAAAACCCTATATCCGAAAACCTAATCACTAAACTCTAAAACATAAAAGCTGAAACATAACCCAAAAATAGATTCCCAATACCATAATTTCAAAATCCTAATATCTAAACCTTAAAACCAAACCCTATATTAAAATCATAAACTTAAACCCCGAATCCCAAACAAAAAAAAATCCAAAAACCTATCCCCAAAACCCTATATCTGAAACCCTGAACACTAAACTCTAAAACCTAAAAGTTGACACACAAACCCAAAAAAATATTCCCTATACCCAAATTTAATAATCCTAAACAAAAAAAATTATAAAACCTAACCCCAAAACCCAATATCCCAAACCCTGATCCCTAAAATCTAAAACCTAAAAGCTGAACCAAAAAAAAATCTGATTCCCTATACACGAATTTCAAAATCCTAAATTCTAAACCTTTAAACCTAAACCCTACATTAGAATCATAAACCTAAACCCTGAATCCTAAACAAAAAAATCCTAAAACCTAGCTCCAAAACCCGATATCCAAAACCCTGACCCCTAAACTCTAAATCCTAAAATCTGAACCTGAAACAAAAAAATATTCCTTATACCTTAATTTCAAAATCATAAACCCTAAACCTTAAAATATAAACCCTACATTAAAATCATAAACCTAAACCCAGAATCCTAAACAAAAATATCCTAAAACCTAGCCCGAAAACCCTGTATATGAAACCATGATCCCTAAACTCTAAAACCTAAAAGCTAAACCCTCAACCTAAAAACATATTCCCTATACCCTAATTTCAAAATCCAAAACCCTAAACCTTAAAAACTAATCCCGACATTAAAATCGTAAACCTAAACCCGAAATCCTAAAAAACAAATCCTGAAAACTAACCCCAATACCCTATATCTGAAACCCAAATCCCGAAACTCTGTAACCTAAAAGCTGAACGTTAAACCCAAACACATATTCCCTATACAATAATTTCAAAATCCTAAACCCCAAACCTTAAATAATAAACCCTACATCGAAATCATAAACCTAAACCGTGAATCCTAAAAAAATCCAAAAACCTAGCCCCAAACCCCTATATCCGAAACCCTGATCCCTAAAATCTAAGTCCAAAAATCTGAACCCTAAACCCAAAAACATATTCCCTATAAACTAATTTCAAAATTCTAAATGATAAACCTTAAAACATAAACCCTACAATCAAATCAGAAACCTAAACACTGAATCCTAAACAAAAAAAATCCTAAACCTAGCCCCAAAACCCTATATATGAAACCTTGATCCCTAAAATCTAAAACCTAAAAGCTGAACCCTAAAGCCCCAAAATATTCCCTATGCTTTAATTTCAAAAACCTAAACCCTAAAACTTAAAACCTAAACCCTACATTAAAATCATAAACCAAAACTATGAATCCTAAACAAAAAAATCATAAAACCTATTCTGAAAACCTGATGCCTAAACTCTAAAACCTAAATCTGAACCCTAAATCCAAAAAACATATTCCATATACGAAAATTTTAAAATCCTAAAACCTAAACCTTAAAACCTAAACCCTACATTTAAATCATAAACCTAAACCCTGAATCCCAAACAAAAAAAAATCCTAAAACCTCTCCCCAAAATCCTATATCAAAAACCCTCATACCAAAATTTCTAAAACCTAAAAGTTGAACCCTAAACCCAGAAACATATTTCATATACCCTAATTTCAAAATCTTATACCCTAACCTTAAAACCTAAACCCTGCTTTAAAATCATAAACCTAAACCCTGAATCCTAAACAAAAAAAAATAATAAAATATAGCCCCAAAACCCTAATCCCTATACCCTTATTTAAAAATCCTAAATCCTAAACCTTAAAACCTAAACCGTAAATTAAAATAATAAACCAAAACCCTAAATCCTAAACAAAAAAAATCCTAAAACCTAGCCCCAAAAAACTATATCTGAAACCCCAATCCCTAAACTCTAAAACCTAAAAGCTGAAACCTAAAATCAAAAACCTATTCCATATACCCTAATATCGAAATCCTAAACAATAAATCTTAAAACCTAAACCCAACATTAAAATAATAAACCTAAACCCTGAATCCTAAAAAAATATCCTAAAACCTAGCCCCAAAACCCTATATCCGAAAGCCTGATCCCTAAACTCTAAAACTTAAAAGCAAAACCCTAAACCCAAAAACACATTCCCTACACTCTAATTTTAAAATCCCAAACCCTAAACCTTAAAACCTAAATCCTACATTAAAATCATAAACCTAACCCCTGAATCCGAAATAATAAAATCCTAAAACCTAGCCCCAAAACCCAATCTCCCAAACCCTGATCCCAAAACACTAAAACCTAAAAGCTAAACCCTAAACCCAAAAAACCATTCCCTATACTCTAATTTCAAAATCCTAAACCATAAACATTAAAACATTAAACCTACATTAGAATAATAAAACTAAACCCTGAATCCTAAACAAAAAAATCCTCAAACCTAGCCCGAAAACCCTATATCCAAAACCCTGATCCCTAAACTATAAATCCTAAAATCTGAACCCCAATCCCAAAAACATATTCCTTATACTCTAATTTCAAAATCATAAACCATAAACTATAAAACCTAAACCCTACATTAAAATCAAAAACCTTAACCCAGAATCCTAAACAAAAATATACTAAAACCTAGCCCCAAAACCCTATATATGTAACCCTGATCCCCAAAGTCCAAAACCTAAAAGCTAAACCCTAAACCCAAAAACATAATCCCTATACCCCAATTTTAAAATCCTAAACCCTACTCCTTAAAAACTAATCCCGATATTAAAATCATAATCCTAAACCCTGAATCCTAAACAAAAAAAATCATGAAACCTAGCCAAAAAACCCTATATCCGAAACCCAGATCCCTAATCTCCAAAACCTAAAAGATGAACGCTAAACCCAAACAAATATTCCCTATACAAAAATTTCAAAATCCTAAACCCAAAACCTTAAAAGATAAACCCTACATCCAAATCATAAACCTAAATCGTGAATCCTAAAAAAATCCTAAAACCTAGCCCCAAAACCCTATATCCGAAACCCTGATCCTTAAACTCTAAATCCTAAAATCTGAACCTTAAACCCAAAAAAATATTCCCTATAACCTAATTTCAAAATTATAAATGATAAACCTTAAAAACTAAACCCTACATTAAAACCATAAACCTAAAAGGTAAATCCTAAACAAAAAAACATCCTAAAACCGAGGCCCAAAACCCAATATCTGAAACCCTGAACCGTAAAATCTAAAACCTAAAAGCTGAAACCTAAAACCAAAAACATATTCACTATACCCTAATTTCAAAATACTAAACCACAAAACATAAAAACTAAACCGTAAATTAAAATCATAAACCTAAACCCTGAATTCTAAACAAAAAAAATCCTAAAACCTATCCCCAAAACCCTATATGTGAAACCCTGATCCCTAAACTCTAAAACATAAAAGCTGAACCCTAAACAAAAAAACATATTCCATATACCCTAATTTTAAAATCCTAAACCCTAAAAGTTAAAACCTAAAAACTAAATTAAAATCATAAACCAAAACCCTGAATCCTAAACAAAAAAAAATCCTAAAACCTAGCCCCAAAACCCTATATCCGAAAACCTAATCACTAAACTCTAAAACATAAAAGCTGAAACATAACCCAAAAATAGATTCCCAATACCATAATTTCAAAATCCTAATATCTAAACCTTAAAACCAAACCCTATATTAAAATCATAAACTTAAACCCCGAATCCCAAACAAAAAAAAATCCAAAAACCTATCCCCAAAACCCTATATCTGAAACCCTGAACACTAAACTCTAAAACCTAAAAGTTGACACACAAACCCAAAAAAATATTCCCTATACCCAAATTTAATAATCCTAAACAAAAAAAATTATAAAACCTAACCCCAAAACCCAATATCCCAAACCCTGATCCCTAAAATCTAAAACCTAAAAGCTGAACCAAAAAAAAATCTGATTCCCTATACACGAATTTCAAAATCCTAAATTCTAAACCTTTAAACCTAAACCCTACATTAGAATCATAAACCTAAACCCTGAATCCTAAACAAAAAAATCCTAAAACCTAGCTCCAAAACCCGATATCCAAAACCCTGACCCCTAAACTCTAAATCCTAAAATCTGAACCTGAAACAAAAAAATATTCCTTATACCTTAATTTCAAAATCATAAACCCTAAACCTTAAAATATAAACCCTACATTAAAATCATAAACCTAAACCCAGAATCCTAAACAAAAATATCCTAAAACCTAGCCCGAAAACCCTGTATATGAAACCATGATCCCTAAACTCTAAAACCTAAAAGCTAAACCCTCAACCTAAAAACATATTCCCTATACCCTAATTTCAAAATCCAAAACCCTAAACCTTAAAAACTAATCCCGACATTAAAATCGTAAACCTAAACCCGAAATCCTAAAAAACAAATCCTGAAACCTAACCCCAATACCCTATATCTGAAACCCAAATCCCGAAACTCTGTAACCTAAAAGCTGAACGTTAAACCCAAACACATATTCCCTATACAATAATTTCAAAATCCTAAACCCCAAACCTTAAATAATAAACCCTACATCGAAATCATAAACCTAAACCGTGAATCCTAAAAAAATCCAAAAACCTAGCCCCAAACCCCTATATCCGAAACCCTGATCCCTAAAATCTAAGTCCAAAAATCTGAACCCTAAACCCAAAAACATATTCCCTATAAACTAATTTCAAAATTCTAAATGATAAACCTTAAAACATAAACCCTACAATCAAATCAGAAACCTAAACACTGAATCCTAAACAAAAAAAATCCTAAACCTAGCCCCAAAACCCTATATATGAAACCTTGATCCCTAAAATCTAAAACCTAAAAGCTGAACCCTAAAGCCCCAAAATATTCCCTATGCTTTAATTTCAAAAACCTAAACCCTAAAACTTAAAACCTAAACCCTACATTAAAATCATAAACCAAAACTATGAATCCTAAACAAAAAAATCATAAAACCTATTCTGAAAACCTGATGCCTAAACTCTAAAACCTAAATCTGAACCCTAAATCCAAAAAACATATTCCATATACGAAAATTTTAAAATCCTAAAACCTAAACCTTAAAACCTAAACCCTACATTTAAATCATAAACCTAAACCCTGAATCCCAAACAAAAAAAAATCCTAAAACCTCTCCCCAAAATCCTATATCAAAAACCCTCATACCAAAATTTCTAAAACCTAAAAGTTGAACCCTAAACCCAGAAACATATTTCATATACCCTAATTTCAAAATCTTATACCCTAACCTTAAAACCTAAACCCTGCTTTAAAATCATAAACCTAAACCCTGAATCCTAAACAAAAAAAAAAATAAAATATAGCCCCAAAACCCTAATCCCTATACCCTTATTTAAAAATCCTAAATCCTAAACCTTAAAACCTAAACCGTAAATTAAAATAATAAACCAAAACCCTAAATCCTAAACAAAAAAAATCCTAAAACCTAGCCCCAAAAAACTATATCTGAAACCCCAATCCCTAAACTCTAAAACCTAAAAGCTGAAACCTAAAATCAAAAACCTATTCCATATACCCTAATATCGAAATCCTAAACAATAAATCTTAAAACCTAAACCCAACATTAAAATAATAAACCTAAACCCTGAATCCTAAAAAAATATCCTAAAACCTAGCCCCAAAACCCTATATCCGAAAGCCTGATCCCTAAACTCTAAAACTTAAAAGCAAAACCCTAAACCCAAAAACACATTCCCTACACTCTAATTTTAAAATCCCAAACCCTAAACCTTAAAACCTAAATCCTACATTAAAATCATAAACCTAACCCCTGAATCCGAAATAATAAAATCCTAAAACCTAGCCCCAAAACCCAATCTCCCAAACCCTGATCCCAAAACACTAAAACCTAAAAGCTAAACCCTAAACCCAAAAAACCATTCCCTATACTCTAATTTCAAAATCCTAAACCATAAACATTAAAACATTAAACCTACATTAGAATAATAAAACTAAACCCTGAATCCTAAACAAAAAAATCCTCAAACCTAGCCCGAAAACCCTATATCCAAAACCCTGATCCCTAAACTATAAATCCTAAAATCTGAACCCCAATCCCAAAAACATATTCCTTATACTCTAATTTCAAAATCATAAACCATAAACTATAAAACCTAAACCCTACATTAAAATCAAAAACCTTAACCCAGAATCCTAAACAAAAATATACTAAAACCTAGCCCCAAAACCCTATATATGTAACCCTGATCCCCAAAGTCCAAAACCTAAAAGCTAAACCCTAAACCCAAAAACATAATCCCTATACCCCAATTTTAAAATCCTAAACCCTACTCCTTAAAAACTAATCCCGATATTAAAATCATAATCCTAAACCCTGAATCCTAAACAAAAAAAATCATGAAACCTAGCCAAAAAACCCTATATCCGAAACCCAGATCCCTAATCTCCAAAACCTAAAAGATGAACGCTAAACCCAAACAAATATTCCCTATACAAAAATTTCAAAATCCTAAACCCAAAACCTTAAAAGATAAACCCTACATCCAAATCATAAACCTAAATCGTGAATCCTAAAAAAATCCTAAAACCTAGCCCCAAAACCCTATATCCGAAACCCTGATCCTTAAACTCTAAATCCTAAAATCTGAACCTTAAACCCAAAAAAATATTCCCTATAACCTAATTTCAAAATTATAAATGATAAACCTTAAAAACTAAACCCTACATTAAAACCATAAACCTAAAAGGTAAATCCTAAACAAAAAAACATCCTAAAACCGAGGCCCAAAACCCAATATCTGAAACCCTGAACCGTAAAATCTAAAACCTAAAAGCTGAAACCTAAAACCAAAAACATATTCACTATACCCTAATTTCAAAATACTAAACCACAAAACATAAAAACTAAACCGTAAATTAAAATCATAAACCTAAACCCTGAATTCTAAACAAAAAAAATCCTAAAACCTATCCCCAAAACCCTATATGTGAAACCCTGATCCCTAAACTCTAAAACATAAAAGCTGAACCCTAAACAAAAAAACATATTCCATATACCCTAATTTTAAAATCCTAAACCCTAAAAGTTAAAACCTAAAAACTAAATTAAAATCATAAACCAAAACCCTGAATCCTAAACAAAAAAAAATCCTAAAACCTAGCCCCAAAACCCTATATCCGAAAACCTAATCACTAAACTCTAAAACATAAAAGCTGAAACATAACCCAAAAATAGATTCCCAATACCATAATTTCAAAATCCTAATATCTAAACCTTAAAACCAAACCCTATATTAAAATCATAAACTTAAACCCCGAATCCCAAACAAAAAAAAATCCAAAAACCTATCCCCAAAACCCTATATCTGAAACCCTGAACACTAAACTCTAAAACCTAAAAGTTGACACACAAACCCAAAAAAATATTCCCTATACCCAAATTTAATAATCCTAAACAAAAAAAATTATAAAACCTAACCCCAAAACCCAATATCCCAAACCCTGATCCCTAAAATCTAAAACCTAAAAGCTGAACCAAAAAAAAATCTGATTCCCTATACACGAATTTCAAAATCCTAAATTCTAAACCTTTAAACCTAAACCCTACATTAGAATCATAAACCTAAACCCTGAATCCTAAACAAAAAAATCCTAAAACCTAGCTCCAAAACCCGATATCCAAAACCCTGACCCCTAAACTCTAAATCCTAAAATCTGAACCTGAAACAAAAAAATATTCCTTATACCTTAATTTCAAAATCATAAACCCTAAACCTTAAAATATAAACCCTACATTAAAATCATAAACCTAAACCCAGAATCCTAAACAAAAATATCCTAAAACCTAGCCCGAAAACCCTGTATATGAAACCATGATCCCTAAACTCTAAAACCTAAAAGCTAAACCCTCAACCTAAAAACATATTCCCTATACCCTAATTTCAAAATCCAAAACCCTAAACCTTAAAAACTAATCCCGACATTAAAATCGTAAACCTAAACCCGAAATCCTAAAAAACAAATCCTGAAACCTAACCCCAATACCCTATATCTGAAACCCAAATCCCGAAACTCTGTAACCTAAAAGCTGAACGTTAAACCCAAACACATATTCCCTATACAATAATTTCAAAATCCTAAACCCCAAACCTTAAATAATAAACCCTACATCGAAATCATAAACCTAAACCGTGAATCCTAAAAAAATCCAAAAACCTAGCCCCAAACCCCTATATCCGAAACCCTGATCCCTAAAATCTAAGTCCAAAAATCTGAACCCTAAACCCAAAAACATATTCCCTATAAACTAATTTCAAAATTCTAAATGATAAACCTTAAAACATAAACCCTACAATCAAATCAGAAACCTAAACACTGAATCCTAAACAAAAAAAATCCTAAACCTAGCCCCAAAACCCTATATATGAAACCTTGATCCCTAAAATCTAAAACCTAAAAGCTGAACCCTAAAGCCCCAAAATATTCCCTATGCTTTAATTTCAAAAACCTAAACCCTAAAACTTAAAACCTAAACCCTACATTAAAATCATAAACCAAAACTATGAATCCTAAACAAAAAAATCATAAAACCTATTCTGAAAACCTGATGCCTAAACTCTAAAACCTAAATCTGAACCCTAAATCCAAAAAACATATTCCATATACGAAAATTTTAAAATCCTAAAACCTAAACCTTAAAACCTAAACCCTACATTTAAATCATAAACCTAAACCCTGAATCCCAAACAAAAAAAAATCCTAAAACCTCTCCCCAAAATCCTATATCAAAAACCCTCATACCAAAATTTCTAAAACCTAAAAGTTGAACCCTAAACCCAGAAACATATTTCATATACCCTAATTTCAAAATCTTATACCCTAACCTTAAAACCTAAACCCTGCTTTAAAATCATAAACCTAAACCCTGAATCCTAAACAAAAAAAAAAATAAAATATAGCCCCAAAACCCTAATCCCTATACCCTTATTTAAAAATCCTAAATCCTAAACCTTAAAACCTAAACCGTAAATTAAAATAATAAACCAAAACCCTAAATCCTAAACAAAAAAAATCCTAAAACCTAGCCCCAAAAAACTATATCTGAAACCCCAATCCCTAAACTCTAAAACCTAAAAGCTGAAACCTAAAATCAAAAACCTATTCCATATACCCTAATATCGAAATCCTAAACAATAAATCTTAAAACCTAAACCCAACATTAAAATAATAAACCTAAACCCTGAATCCTAAAAAAATATCCTAAAACCTAGCCCCAAAACCCTATATCCGAAAGCCTGATCCCTAAACTCTAAAACTTAAAAGCAAAACCCTAAACCCAAAAACACATTCCCTACACTCTAATTTTAAAATCCCAAACCCTAAACCTTAAAACCTAAATCCTACATTAAAATCATAAACCTAACCCCTGAATCCGAAATAATAAAATCCTAAAACCTAGCCCCAAAACCCAATCTCCCAAACCCTGATCCCAAAACACTAAAACCTAAAAGCTAAACCCTAAACCCAAAAAACCATTCCCTATACTCTAATTTCAAAATCCTAAACCATAAACATTAAAACATTAAACCTACATTAGAATAATAAAACTAAACCCTGAATCCTAAACAAAAAAATCCTCAAACCTAGCCCGAAAACCCTATATCCAAAACCCTGATCCCTAAACTATAAATCCTAAAATCTGAACCCCAATCCCAAAAACATATTCCTTATACTCTAATTTCAAAATCATAAACCATAAACTATAAAACCTAAACCCTACATTAAAATCAAAAACCTTAACCCAGAATCCTAAACAAAAATATACTAAAACCTAGCCCCAAAACCCTATATATGTAACCCTGATCCCCAAAGTCCAAAACCTAAAAGCTAAACCCTAAACCCAAAAACATAATCCCTATACCCCAATTTTAAAATCCTAAACCCTACTCCTTAAAAACTAATCCCGATATTAAAATCATAATCCTAAACCCTGAATCCTAAACAAAAAAAATCATGAAACCTAGCCAAAAAACCCTATATCCGAAACCCAGATCCCTAATCTCCAAAACCTAAAAGATGAACGCTAAACCCAAACAAATATTCCCTATACAAAAATTTCAAAATCCTAAACCCAAAACCTTAAAAGATAAACCCTACATCCAAATCATAAACCTAAATCGTGAATCCTAAAAAAATCCTAAAACCTAGCCCCAAAACCCTATATCCGAAACCCTGATCCTTAAACTCTAAATCCTAAAATCTGAACCTTAAACCCAAAAAAATATTCCCTATAACCTAATTTCAAAATTATAAATGATAAACCTTAAAAACTAAACCCTACATTAAAACCATAAACCTAAAAGGTAAATCCTAAACAAAAAAACATCCTAAAACCGAGGCCCAAAACCCAATATCTGAAACCCTGAACCGTAAAATCTAAAACCTAAAAGCTGAAACCTAAAACCAAAAACATATTCACTATACCCTAATTTCAAAATACTAAACCACAAAACATAAAAACTAAACCGTAAATTAAAATCATAAACCTAAACCCTGAATTCTAAACAAAAAAAATCCTAAAACCTATCCCCAAAACCCTATATGTGAAACCCTGATCCCTAAACTCTAAAACATAAAAGCTGAACCCTAAACAAAAAAACATATTCCATATACCCTAATTTTAAAATCCTAAACCCTAAAAGTTAAAACCTAAAAACTAAATTAAAATCATAAACCAAAACCCTGAATCCTAAACAAAAAAAAATCCTAAAACCTAGCCCCAAAACCCTATATCCGAAAACCTAATCACTAAACTCTAAAACATAAAAGCTGAAACATAACCCAAAAATAGATTCCCAATACCATAATTTCAAAATCCTAATATCTAAACCTTAAAACCAAACCCTATATTAAAATCATAAACTTAAACCCCGAATCCCAAACAAAAAAAAATCCAAAAACCTATCCCCAAAACCCTATATCTGAAACCCTGAACACTAAACTCTAAAACCTAAAAGTTGACACACAAACCCAAAAAAATATTCCCTATACCCAAATTTAATAATCCTAAACAAAAAAAATTATAAAACCTAACCCCAAAACCCAATATCCCAAACCCTGATCCCTAAAATCTAAAACCTAAAAGCTGAACCAAAAAAAAATCTGATTCCCTATACACGAATTTCAAAATCCTAAATTCTAAACCTTTAAACCTAAACCCTACATTAGAATCATAAACCTAAACCCTGAATCCTAAACAAAAAAATCCTAAAACCTAGCTCCAAAACCCGATATCCAAAACCCTGACCCCTAAACTCTAAATCCTAAAATCTGAACCTGAAACAAAAAAATATTCCTTATACCTTAATTTCAAAATCATAAACCCTAAACCTTAAAATATAAACCCTACATTAAAATCATAAACCTAAACCCAGAATCCTAAACAAAAATATCCTAAAACCTAGCCCGAAAACCCTGTATATGAAACCATGATCCCTAAACTCTAAAACCTAAAAGCTAAACCCTCAACCTAAAAACATATTCCCTATACCCTAATTTCAAAATCCAAAACCCTAAACCTTAAAAACTAATCCCGACATTAAAATCGTAAACCTAAACCCGAAATCCTAAAAAACAAATCCTGAAACCTAACCCCAATACCCTATATCTGAAACCCAAATCCCGAAACTCTGTAACCTAAAAGCTGAACGTTAAACCCAAACACATATTCCCTATACAATAATTTCAAAATCCTAAACCCCAAACCTTAAATAATAAACCCTACATCGAAATCATAAACCTAAACCGTGAATCCTAAAAAAATCCAAAAACCTAGCCCCAAACCCCTATATCCGAAACCCTGATCCCTAAAATCTAAGTCCAAAAATCTGAACCCTAAACCCAAAAACATATTCCCTATAAACTAATTTCAAAATTCTAAATGATAAACCTTAAAACATAAACCCTACAATAAAATCAGAAACCTAAACACTGAATCCTAAACAAAAAAAATCCTAAACCTAGCCCCAAAACCCTATATATGAAACCTTGATCCCTAAAATCTAAAACCTAAAAGCTGAACCCTAAAGCCCCAAAATATTCCCTATGCTTTAATTTGAAAAACCTAAACCCTAAAACTTAAAACCTAAACCCTACATTAAAATCATAAACCAAAACTATGAATCCTAAACAAAAAAATCATAAAACCTATTCTGAAAACCTGATGCCTAAACTCTAAAACCTAAATCTGAACCCTAAATCCAAAAAACATATTCCATATACGAAAATTTTAAAATCCTAAAACCTAAACCTTAAAACCTAAACCCTACATTTAAATCATAAACCTAAACCCTGAATCCCAAACAAAAAAAAATCCTAAAACCTCTCCCCAAAATCCTATATCAAAAACCCTCATACCAAAATTTCTAAAACCTAAAAGTTGAACCCTAAACCCAGAAACATATTTCATATACCCTAATTTCAAAATCTTATACCCTAACCTTAAAACCTAAACCCTGCTTTAAAATCATAAACCTAAACCCTGAATCCTAAACAAAAAAAAAAATAAAATATAGCCCCAAAACCCTAATCCCTATACCCTTATTTAAAAATCCTAAATCCTAAACCTTAAAACCTAAACCGTAAATTAAAATAATAAACCAAAACCCTAAATCCTAAACAAAAAAAATCCTAAAACCTAGCCCCAAAAAACTATATCTGAAACCCCAATCCCTAAACTCTAAAACCTAAAAGCTGAAACCTAAAATCAAAAACCTATTCCATATACCCTAATATCGAAATCCTAAACAATAAATCTTAAAACCTAAACCCAACATTAAAATAATAAACCTAAACCCTGAATCCTAAAAAAATATCCTAAAACCTAGCCCCAAAACCCTATATCCGAAAGCCTGATCCCTAAACTCTAAAACTTAAAAGCAAAACCCTAAACCCAAAAACACATTCCCTACACTCTAATTTTAAAATCCCAAACCCTAAACCTTAAAACCTAAATCCTACATTAAAATCATAAACCTAACCCCTGAATCCGAAATAATAAAATCCTAAAACCTAGCCCCAAAACCCAATCTCCCAAACCCTGATCCCAAAACACTAAAACCTAAAAGCTAAACCCTAAACCCAAAAAACCATTCCCTATACTCTAATTTCAAAATCCTAAACCATAAACATTAAAACATTAAACCTACATTAGAATAATAAAACTAAACCCTGAATCCTAAACAAAAAAATCCTCAAACCTAGCCCGAAAACCCTATATCCAAAACCCTGATCCCTAAACTATAAATCCTAAAATCTGAACCCCAATCCCAAAAACATATTCCTTATACTCTAATTTCAAAATCATAAACCATAAACTATAAAACCTAAACCCTACATTAAAATCAAAAACCTTAACCCAGAATCCTAAACAAAAATATACTAAAACCTAGCCCCAAAACCCTATATATGTAACCCTGATCCCCAAAGTCCAAAACCTAAAAGCTAAACCCTAAACCCAAAAACATAATCCCTATACCCCAATTTTAAAATCCTAAACCCTACTCCTTAAAAACTAATCCCGATATTAAAATCATAATCCTAAACCCTGAATCCTAAACAAAAAAAATCATGAAACCTAGCCAAAAAACCCTATATCCGAAACCCAGATCCCTAATCTCCAAAACCTAAAAGATGAACGCTAAACCCAAACAAATATTCCCTATACAAAAATTTCAAAATCCTAAACCCAAAACCTTAAAAGATAAACCCTACATCCAAATCATAAACCTAAATCGTGAATCCTAAAAAAATCCTAAAACCTAGCCCCAAAACCCTATATCCGAAACCCTGATCCTTAAACTCTAAATCCTAAAATCTGAACCTTAAACCCAAAAAAATATTCCCTATAACCTAATTTCAAAATTATAAATGATAAACCTTAAAAACTAAACCCTACATTAAAACCATAAACCTAAAAGGTAAATCCTAAACAAAAAAACATCCTAAAACCGAGGCCCAAAACCCAATATCTGAAACCCTGAACCGTAAAATCTAAAACCTAAAAGCTGAAACCTAAAACCAAAAACATATTCACTATACCCTAATTTCAAAATACTAAACCACAAAACATAAAAACTAAACCGTAAATTAAAATCATAAACCTAAACCCTGAATTCTAAACAAAAAAAATCCTAAAACCTATCCCCAAAACCCTATATGTGAAACCCTGATCCCTAAACTCTAAAACATAAAAGCTGAACCCTAAACAAAAAAACATATTCCATATACCCTAATTTTAAAATCCTAAACCCTAAAAGTTAAAACCTAAAAACTAAATTAAAATCATAAACCAAAACCCTGAATCCTAAACAAAAAAAAATCCTAAAACCTAGCCCCAAAACCCTATATCCGAAAACCTAATCACTAAACTCTAAAACATAAAAGCTGAAACATAACCCAAAAATAGATTCCCAATACCATAATTTCAAAATCCTAATATCTAAACCTTAAAACCAAACCCTATATTAAAATCATAAACTTAAACCCCGAATCCCAAACAAAAAAAAATCCAAAAACCTATCCCCAAAACCCTATATCTGAAACCCTGAACACTAAACTCTAAAACCTAAAAGTTGACACACAAACCCAAAAAAATATTCCCTATACCCAAATTTAATAATCCTAAACAAAAAAAATTATAAAACCTAACCCCAAAACCCAATATCCCAAACCCTGATCCCTAAAATCTAAAACCTAAAAGCTGAACCAAAAAAAAATCTGATTCCCTATACACGAATTTCAAAATCCTAAATTCTAAACCTTTAAACCTAAACCCTACATTAGAATCATAAACCTAAACCCTGAATCCTAAACAAAAAAATCCTAAAACCTAGCTCCAAAACCCGATATCCAAAACCCTGACCCCTAAACTCTAAATCCTAAAATCTGAACCTGAAACAAAAAAATATTCCTTATACCTTAATTTCAAAATCATAAACCCTAAACCTTAAAATATAAACCCTACATTAAAATCATAAACCTAAACCCAGAATCCTAAACAAAAATATCCTAAAACCTAGCCCGAAAACCCTGTATATGAAACCATGATCCCTAAACTCTAAAACCTAAAAGCTAAACCCTCAACCTAAAAACATATTCCCTATACCCTAATTTCAAAATCCAAAACCCTAAACCTTAAAAACTAATCCCGACATTAAAATCGTAAACCTAAACCCGAAATCCTAAAAAACAAATCCTGAAACCTAACCCCAATACCCTATATCTGAAACCCAAATCCCGAAACTCTGTAACCTAAAAGCTGAACGTTAAACCCAAACACATATTCCCTATACAATAATTTCAAAATCCTAAACCCCAAACCTTAAATAATAAACCCTACATCGAAATCATAAACCTAAACCGTGAATCCTAAAAAAATCCAAAAACCTAGCCCCAAACCCCTATATCCGAAACCCTGATCCCTAAAATCTAAGTCCAAAAATCTGAACCCTAAACCCAAAAACATATTCCCTATAAACTAATTTCAAAATTCTAAATGATAAACCTTAAAACATAAACCCTACAATCAAATCAGAAACCTAAACACTGAATCCTAAACAAAAAAAATCCTAAACCTAGCCCCAAAACCCTATATATGAAACCTTGATCCCTAAAATCTAAAACCTAAAAGCTGAACCCTAAAGCCCCAAAATATTCCCTATGCTTTAATTTCAAAAACCTAAACCCTAAAACTTAAAACCTAAACCCTACATTAAAATCATAAACCAAAACTATGAATCCTAAACAAAAAAATCATAAAACCTATTCTGAAAACCTGATGCCTAAACTCTAAAACCTAAATCTGAACCCTAAATCCAAAAAACATATTCCATATACGAAAATTTTAAAATCCTAAAACCTAAACCTTAAAACCTAAACCCTACATTTAAATCATAAACCTAAACCCTGAATCCCAAACAAAAAAAAATCCTAAAACCTCTCCCCAAAATCCTATATCAAAAACCCTCATACCAAAATTTCTAAAACCTAAAAGTTGAACCCTAAACCCAGAAACATATTTCATATACCCTAATTTCAAAATCTTATACCCTAACCTTAAAACCTAAACCCTGCTTTAAAATCATAAACCTAAACCCTGAATCCTAAACAAAAAAAAAAAATAAAATATAGCCCCAAAACCCTAATCCCTATACCCTTATTTAAAAATCCTAAATCCTAAACCTTAAAACCTAAACCGTAAATTAAAATAATAAACCAAAACCCTAAATCCTAAACAAAAAAAATCCTAAAACCTAGCCCCAAAAAACTATATCTGAAACCCCAATCCCTAAACTCTAAAACCTAAAAGCTGAAACCTAAAATCAAAAACCTATTCCATATACCCTAATATCGAAATCCTAAACAATAAATCTTAAAACCTAAACCCAACATTAAAATAATAAACCTAAACCCTGAATCCTAAAAAAATATCCTAAAACCTAGCCCCAAAACCCTATATCCGAAAGCCTGATCCCTAAACTCTAAAACTTAAAAGCAAAACCCTAAACCCAAAAACACATTCCCTACACTCTAATTTTAAAATCCCAAACCCTAAACCTTAAAACCTAAATCCTACATTAAAATCATAAACCTAACCCCTGAATCCGAAATAATAAAATCCTAAAACCTAGCCCCAAAACCCAATCTCCCAAACCCTGATCCCAAAACACTAAAACCTAAAAGCTAAACCCTAAACCCAAAAAACCATTCCCTATACTCTAATTTCAAAATCCTAAACCATAAACATTAAAACATTAAACCTACATTAGAATAATAAAACTAAACCCTGAATCCTAAACAAAAAAATCCTCAAACCTAGCCCGAAAATCCTATATCCAAAACCCTGATCCCTAAACTATAAATCCTAAAATCTGAACCCCAATCCCAAAAACATATTCCTTATACTCTAATTTCAAAATCATAAACCATAAACTATAAAACCTAAACCCTACATTAAAATCAAAAACCTTAACCCAGAATCCTAAACAAAAATATACTAAAACCTAGCCCCAAAACCCTATATATGTAACCCTGATCCCCAAAGTCCAAAACCTAAAAGCTAAACCCTAAACCCAAAAACATAATCCCTATACCCCAATTTTAAAATCCTAAACCCTACTCCTTAAAAACTAATCCCGATATTAAAATCATAATCCTAAACCCTGAATCCTAAACAAAAAAAATCATGAAACCTAGCCAAAAAACCCTATATCCGAAACCCAGATCCCTAATCTCCAAAACCTAAAAGATGAACGCTAAACCCAAACAAATATTCCCTATACAAAAATTTCAAAATCCTAAACCCAAAACCTTAAAAGATAAACCCTACATCCAAATCATAAACCTAAATCGTGAATCCTAAAAAAATCCTAAAACCTAGCCCCAAAACCCTATATCCGAAACCCTGATCCTTAAACTCTAAATCCTAAAATCTGAACCTTAAACCCAAAAAAATATTCCCTATAACCTAATTTCAAAATTATAAATGATAAACCTTAAAAACTAAACCCTACATTAAAACCATAAACCTAAAAGGTAAATCCTAAACAAAAAAACATCCTAAAACCGAGGCCCAAAACCCAATATCTGAAACCCTGAACCGTAAAATCTAAAACCTAAAAGCTGAAACCTAAAACCAAAAACATATTCACTATACCCTAATTTCAAAATACTAAACCACAAAACATAAAAACTAAACCGTAAATTAAAATCATAAACCTAAACCCTGAATTCTAAACAAAAAAAATCCTAAAACCTATCCCCAAAACCCTATATGTGAAACCCTGATCCCTAAACTCTAAAACATAAAAGCTGAACCCTAAACAAAAAAACATATTCCATATACCCTAATTTTAAAATCCTAAACCCTAAAAGTTAAAACCTAAAAACTAAATTAAAATCATAAACCAAAACCCTGAATCCTAAACAAAAAAAAATCCTAAAACCTAGCCCCAAAACCCTATATCCGAAAACCTAATCACTAAACTCTAAAACATAAAAGCTGAAACATAACCCAAAAATAGATTCCCAATACCATAATTTCAAAATCCTAATATCTAAACCTTAAAACCAAACCCTATATTAAAATCATAAACTTAAACCCCGAATCCCAAACAAAAAAAAATCCAAAAACCTATCCCCAAAACCCTATATCTGAAACCCTGAACACTAAACTCTAAAACCTAAAAGTTGACACACAAACCCAAAAAAATATTCCCTATACCCAAATTTAATAATCCTAAACAAAAAAAATTATAAAACCTAACCCCAAAACCCAATATCCCAAACCCTGATCCCTAAAATCTAAAACCTAAAAGCTGAACCAAAAAAAAATCTGATTCCCTATACACGAATTTCAAAATCCTAAATTCTAAACCTTTAAACCTAAACCCTACATTAGAATCATAAACCTAAACCCTGAATCCTAAACAAAAAAAT
This sequence comes from Viscum album, assembly GCA_963277665.1. NCBI lineage: Eukaryota > Viridiplantae > Streptophyta > Magnoliopsida > Santalales > Viscaceae > Viscum > Viscum album. The sequence continues at coordinate 74,792 of CAUJRU010001953.1, read as the reverse complement.
CCTAAAACCTAGCTCCAAAACCCGATATCCAAAACCCTGACCCCTAAACTCTAAATCCTAAAATCTGAACCTGAAACAAAAAAATATTCCTTATACCTTAATTTCAAAATCATAAACCCTAAACCTTAAAATATAAACCCTACATTAAAATCATAAACCTAAACCCAGAATCCTAAACAAAAATATCCTAAAACCTAGCCCGAAAACCCTGTATATGAAACCATGATCCCTAAACTCTAAAACCTAAAAGCTAAACCCTCAACCTAAAAACATATTCCCTATACCCTAATTTCAAAATCCAAAACCCTAAACCTTAAAAACTAATCCCGACATTAAAATCGTAAACCTAAACCCGAAATCCTAAAAAACAAATCCTGAAACCTAACCCCAATACCCTATATCTGAAACCCAAATCCCGAAACTCTGTAACCTAAAAGCTGAACGTTAAACCCAAACACATATTCCCTATACAATAATTTCAAAATCCTAAACCCCAAACCTTAAATAATAAACCCTACATCGAAATCATAAACCTAAACCGTGAATCCTAAAAAAATCCAAAAACCTAGCCCCAAACCCCTATATCCGAAACCCTGATCCCTAAAATCTAAGTCCAAAAATCTGAACCCTAAACCCAAAAACATATTCCCTATAAACTAATTTCAAAATTCTAAATGATAAACCTTAAAACATAAACCCTACAATCAAATCAGAAACCTAAACACTGAATCCTAAACAAAAAAAATCCTAAACCTAGCCCCAAAACCCTATATATGAAACCTTGATCCCTAAAATCTAAAACCTAAAAGCTGAACCCTAAAGCCCCAAAATATTCCCTATGCTTTAATTTCAAAAACCTAAACCCTAAAACTTAAAACCTAAACCCTACATTAAAATCATAAACCAAAACTATGAATCCTAAACAAAAAAATCATAAAACCTATTCTGAAAACCTGATGCCTAAACTCTAAAACCTAAATCTGAACCCTAAATCCAAAAAACATATTCCATATACGAAAATTTTAAAATCCTAAAACCTAAACCTTAAAACCTAAACCCTACATTTAAATCATAAACCTAAACCCTGAATCCCAAACAAAAAAAAATCCTAAAACCTCTCCCCAAAATCCTATATCAAAAACCCTCATACCAAAATTTCTAAAACCTAAAAGTTGAACCCTAAACCCAGAAACATATTTCATATACCCTAATTTCAAAATCTTATACCCTAACCTTAAAACCTAAACCCTGCTTTAAAATCATAAACCTAAACCCTGAATCCTAAACAAAAAAAAAAATAAAATATAGCCCCAAAACCCTAATCCCTATACCCTTATTTAAAAATCCTAAATCCTAAACCTTAAAACCTAAACCGTAAATTAAAATAATAAACCAAAACCCTAAATCCTAAACAAAAAAAATCCTAAAACCTAGCCCCAAAAAACTATATCTGAAACCCCAATCCCTAAACTCTAAAACCTAAAAGCTGAAACCTAAAATCAAAAACCTATTCCATATACCCTAATATCGAAATCCTAAACAATAAATCTTAAAACCTAAACCCAACATTAAAATAATAAACCTAAACCCTGAATCCTAAAAAAATATCCTAAAACCTAGCCCCAAAACCCTATATCCGAAAGCCTGATCCCTAAACTCTAAAACTTAAAAGCAAAACCCTAAACCCAAAAACACATTCCCTACACTCTAATTTTAAAATCCCAAACCCTAAACCTTAAAACCTAAATCCTACATTAAAATCATAAACCTAACCCCTGAATCCGAAATAATAAAATCCTAAAACCTAGCCCCAAAACCCAATCTCCCAAACCCTGATCCCAAAACACTAAAACCTAAAAGCTAAACCCTAAACCCAAAAAACCATTCCCTATACTCTAATTTCAAAATCCTAAACCATAAACATTAAAACATTAAACCTACATTAGAATAATAAAACTAAACCCTGAATCCTAAACAAAAAAATCCTCAAACCTAGCCCGAAAACCCTATATCCAAAACCCTGATCCCTAAACTATAAATCCTAAAATCTGAACCCCAATCCCAAAAACATATTCCTTATACTCTAATTTCAAAATCATAAACCATAAACTATAAAACCTAAACCCTACATTAAAATCAAAAACCTTAACCCAGAATCCTAAACAAAAATATACTAAAACCTAGCCCCAAAACCCTATATATGTAACCCTGATCCCCAAAGTCCAAAACCTAAAAGCTAAACCCTAAACCCAAAAACATAATCCCTATACCCCAATTTTAAAATCCTAAACCCTACTCCTTAAAAACTAATCCCGATATTAAAATCATAATCCTAAACCCTGAATCCTAAACAAAAAAAATCATGAAACCTAGCCAAAAAACCCTATATCCGAAACCCAGATCCCTAATCTCCAAAACCTAAAAGATGAACGCTAAACCCAAACAAATATTCCCTATACAAAAATTTCAAAATCCTAAACCCAAAACCTTAAAAGATAAACCCTACATCCAAATCATAAACCTAAATCGTGAATCCTAAAAAAATCCTAAAACCTAGCCCCAAAACCCTATATCCGAAACCCTGATCCTTAAACTCTAAATCCTAAAATCTGAACCTTAAACCCAAAAAAATATTCCCTATAACCTAATTTCAAAATTATAAATGATAAACCTTAAAAACTAAACCCTACATTAAAACCATAAACCTAAAAGGTAAATCCTAAACAAAAAAACATCCTAAAACCGAGGCCCAAAACCCAATATCTGAAACCCTGAACCGTAAAATCTAAAACCTAAAAGCTGAAACCTAAAACCAAAAACATATTCACTATACCCTAATTTCAAAATACTAAACCACAAAACATAAAAACTAAACCGTAAATTAAAATCATAAACCTAAACCCTGAATTCTAAACAAAAAAAATCCTAAAACCTATCCCCAAAACCCTATATGTGAAACCCTGATCCCTAAACTCTAAAACATAAAAGCTGAACCCTAAACAAAAAAACATATTCCATATACCCTAATTTTAAAATCCTAAACCCTAAAAGTTAAAACCTAAAAACTAAATTAAAATCATAAACCAAAACCCTGAATCCTAAACAAAAAAAAATCCTAAAACCTAGCCCCAAAACCCTATATCCGAAAACCTAATCACTAAACTCTAAAACATAAAAGCTGAAACATAACCCAAAAATAGATTCCCAATACCATAATTTCAAAATCCTAATATCTAAACCTTAAAACCAAACCCTATATTAAAATCATAAACTTAAACCCCGAATCCCAAACAAAAAAAAATCCAAAAACCTATCCCCAAAACCCTATATCTGAAACCCTGAACACTAAACTCTAAAACCTAAAAGTTGACACACAAACCCAAAAAAATATTCCCTATACCCAAATTTAATAATCCTAAACAAAAAAAATTATAAAACCTAACCCCAAAACCCAATATCCCAAACCCTGATCCCTAAAATCTAAAACCTAAAAGCTGAACCAAAAAAAAATCTGATTCCCTATACACGAATTTCAAAATCCTAAATTCTAAACCTTTAAACCTAAACCCTACATTAGAATCATAAACCTAAACCCTGAATCCTAAACAAAAAAATCCTAAAACCTAGCTCCAAAACCCGATATCCAAAACCCTGACCCCTAAACTCTAAATCCTAAAATCTGAACCTGAAACAAAAAAATATTCCTTATACCTTAATTTCAAAATCATAAACCCTAAACCTTAAAATATAAACCCTACATTAAAATCATAAACCTAAACCCAGAATCCTAAACAAAAATATCCTAAAACCTAGCCCGAAAACCCTGTATATGAAACCATGATCCCTAAACTCTAAAACCTAAAAGCTAAACCCTCAACCTAAAAACATATTCCCTATACCCTAATTTCAAAATCCAAAACCCTAAACCTTAAAAACTAATCCCGACATTAAAATCGTAAACCTAAACCCGAAATCCTAAAAAACAAATCCTGAAACCTAACCCCAATACCCTATATCTGAAACCCAAATCCCGAAACTCTGTAACCTAAAAGCTGAACGTTAAACCCAAACACATATTCCCTATACAATAATTTCAAAATCCTAAACCCCAAACCTTAAATAATAAACCCTACATCGAAATCATAAACCTAAACCGTGAATCCTAAAAAAATCCAAAAACCTAGCCCCAAACCCCTATATCCGAAACCCTGATCCCTAAAATCTAAGTCCAAAAATCTGAACCCTAAACCCAAAAACATATTCCCTATAAACTAATTTCAAAATTCTAAATGATAAACCTTAAAACATAAACCCTACAATCAAATCAGAAACCTAAACACTGAATCCTAAACAAAAAAAATCCTAAACCTAGCCCCAAAACCCTATATATGAAACCTTGATCCCTAAAATCTAAAACCTAAAAGCTGAACCCTAAAGCCCCAAAATATTCCCTATGCTTTAATTTCAAAAACCTAAACCCTAAAACTTAAAACCTAAACCCTACATTAAAATCATAAACCAAAACTATGAATCCTAAACAAAAAAATCATAAAACCTATTCTGAAAACCTGATGCCTAAACTCTAAAACCTAAATCTGAACCCTAAATCCAAAAAACATATTCCATATACGAAAATTTTAAAATCCTAAAACCTAAACCTTAAAACCTAAACCCTACATTTAAATCATAAACCTAAACCCTGAATCCCAAACAAAAAAAAATCCTAAAACCTCTCCCCAAAATCCTATATCAAAAACCCTCATACCAAAATTTCTAAAACCTAAAAGTTGAACCCTAAACCCAGAAACATATTTCATATACCCTAATTTCAAAATCTTATACCCTAACCTTAAAACCTAAACCCTGCTTTAAAATCATAAACCTAAACCCTGAATCCTAAACAAAAAAAAAAATAAAATATAGCCCCAAAACCCTAATCCCTATACCCTTATTTAAAAATCCTAAATCCTAAACCTTAAAACCTAAACCGTAAATTAAAATAATAAACCAAAACCCTAAATCCTAAACAAAAAAAATCCTAAAACCTAGCCCCAAAAAACTATATCTGAAACCCCAATCCCTAAACTCTAAAACCTAAAAGCTGAAACCTAAAATCAAAAACCTATTCCATATACCCTAATATCGAAATCCTAAACAATAAATCTTAAAACCTAAACCCAACATTAAAATAATAAACCTAAACCCTGAATCCTAAAAAAATATCCTAAAACCTAGCCCCAAAACCCTATATCCGAAAGCCTGATCCCTAAACTCTAAAACTTAAAAGCAAAACCCTAAACCCAAAAACACATTCCCTACACTCTAATTTTAAAATCCCAAACCCTAAACCTTAAAACCTAAATCCTACATTAAAATCATAAACCTAACCCCTGAATCCGAAATAATAAAATCCTAAAACCTAGCCCCAAAACCCAATCTCCCAAACCCTGATCCCAAAACACTAAAACCTAAAAGCTAAACCCTAAACCCAAAAAACCATTCCCTATACTCTAATTTCAAAATCCTAAACCATAAACATTAAAACATTAAACCTACATTAGAATAATAAAACTAAACCCTGAATCCTAAACAAAAAAATCCTCAAACCTAGCCCGAAAACCCTATATCCAAAACCCTGATCCCTAAACTATAAATCCTAAAATCTGAACCCCAATCCCAAAAACATATTCCTTATACTCTAATTTCAAAATCATAAACCATAAACTATAAAACCTAAACCCTACATTAAAATCAAAAACCTTAACCCAGAATCCTAAACAAAAATATACTAAAACCTAGCCCCAAAACCCTATATATGTAACCCTGATCCCCAAAGTCCAAAACCTAAAAGCTAAACCCTAAACCCAAAAACATAATCCCTATACCCCAATTTTAAAATCCTAAACCCTACTCCTTAAAAACTAATCCCGATATTAAAATCATAATCCTAAACCCTGAATCCTAAACAAAAAAAATCATGAAACCTAGCCAAAAAACCCTATATCCGAAACCCAGATCCCTAATCTCCAAAACCTAAAAGATGAACGCTAAACCCAAACAAATATTCCCTATACAAAAATTTCAAAATCCTAAACCCAAAACCTTAAAAGATAAACCCTACATCCAAATCATAAACCTAAATCGTGAATCCTAAAAAAATCCTAAAACCTAGCCCCAAAACCCTATATCCGAAACCCTGATCCTTAAACTCTAAATCCTAAAATCTGAACCTTAAACCCAAAAAAATATTCCCTATAACCTAATTTCAAAATTATAAATGATAAACCTTAAAAACTAAACCCTACATTAAAACCATAAACCTAAAAGGTAAATCCTAAACAAAAAAACATCCTAAAACCGAGGCCCAAAACCCAATATCTGAAACCCTGAACCGTAAAATCTAAAACCTAAAAGCTGAAACCTAAAACCAAAAACATATTCACTATACCCTAATTTCAAAATACTAAACCACAAAACATAAAAACTAAACCGTAAATTAAAATCATAAACCTAAACCCTGAATTCTAAACAAAAAAAATCCTAAAACCTATCCCCAAAACCCTATATGTGAAACCCTGATCCCTAAACTCTAAAACATAAAAGCTGAACCCTAAACAAAAAAACATATTCCATATACCCTAATTTTAAAATCCTAAACCCTAAAAGTTAAAACCTAAAAACTAAATTAAAATCATAAACCAAAACCCTGAATCCTAAACAAAAAAAAATCCTAAAACCTAGCCCCAAAACCCTATATCCGAAAACCTAATCACTAAACTCTAAAACATAAAAGCTGAAACATAACCCAAAAATAGATTCCCAATACCATAATTTCAAAATCCTAATATCTAAACCTTAAAACCAAACCCTATATTAAAATCATAAACTTAAACCCCGAATCCCAAACAAAAAAAAATCCAAAAACCTATCCCCAAAACCCTATATCTGAAACCCTGAACACTAAACTCTAAAACCTAAAAGTTGACACACAAACCCAAAAAAATATTCCCTATACCCAAATTTAATAATCCTAAACAAAAAAAATTATAAAACCTAACCCCAAAACCCAATATCCCAAACCCTGATCCCTAAAATCTAAAACCTAAAAGCTGAACCAAAAAAAAATCTGATTCCCTATACACGAATTTCAAAATCCTAAATTCTAAACCTTTAAACCTAAACCCTACATTAGAATCATAAACCTAAACCCTGAATCCTAAACAAAAAAATCCTAAAACCTAGCTCCAAAACCCGATATCCAAAACCCTGACCCCTAAACTCTAAATCCTAAAATCTGAACCTGAAACAAAAAAATATTCCTTATACCTTAATTTCAAAATCATAAACCCTAAACCTTAAAATATAAACCCTACATTAAAATCATAAACCTAAACCCAGAATCCTAAACAAAAATATCCTAAAACCTAGCCCGAAAACCCTGTATATGAAACCATGATCCCTAAACTCTAAAACCTAAAAGCTAAACCCTCAACCTAAAAACATATTCCCTATACCCTAATTTCAAAATCCAAAACCCTAAACCTTAAAAACTAATCCCGACATTAAAATCGTAAACCTAAACCCGAAATCCTAAAAAACAAATCCTGAAACCTAACCCCAATACCCTATATCTGAAACCCAAATCCCGAAACTCTGTAACCTAAAAGCTGAACGTTAAACCCAAACACATATTCCCTATACAATAATTTCAAAATCCTAAACCCCAAACCTTAAATAATAAACCCTACATCGAAATCATAAACCTAAACCGTGAATCCTAAAAAAATCCAAAAACCTAGCCCCAAACCCCTATATCCGAAACCCTGATCCCTAAAATCTAAGTCCAAAAATCTGAACCCTAAACCCAAAAACATATTCCCTATAAACTAATTTCAAAATTCTAAATGATAAACCTTAAAACATAAACCCTACAATCAAATCAGAAACCTAAACACTGAATCCTAAACAAAAAAAATCCTAAACCTAGCCCCAAAACCCTATATATGAAACCTTGATCCCTAAAATCTAAAACCTAAAAGCTGAACCCTAAAGCCCCAAAATATTCCCTATGCTTTAATTTGAAAAACCTAAACCCTAAAACTTAAAACCTAAACCCTACATTAAAATCATAAACCAAAACTATGAATCCTAAACAAAAAAATCATAAAACCTATTCTGAAAACCTGATGCCTAAACTCTAAAACCTAAATCTGAACCCTAAATCCAAAAAACATATTCCATATACGAAAATTTTAAAATCCTAAAACCTAAACCTTAAAACCTAAACCCTACATTTAAATCATAAACCTAAACCCTGAATCCCAAACAAAAAAAAATCCTAAAACCTCTCCCCAAAATCCTATATCAAAAACCCTCATACCAAAATTTCTAAAACCTAAAAGTTGAACCCTAAACCCAGAAACATATTTCATATACCCTAATTTCAAAATCTTATACCCTAACCTTAAAACCTAAACCCTGCTTTAAAATCATAAACCTAAACCCTGAATCCTAAACAAAAAAAAAAATAAAATATAGCCCCAAAACCCTAATCCCTATACCCTTATTTAAAAATCCTAAATCCTAAACCTTAAAACCTAAACCGTAAATTAAAATAATAAACCAAAACCCTAAATCCTAAACAAAAAAAATCCTAAAACCTAGCCCCAAAAAACTATATCTGAAACCCCAATCCCTAAACTCTAAAACCTAAAAGCTGAAACCTAAAATCAAAAACCTATTCCATATACCCTAATATCGAAATCCTAAACAATAAATCTTAAAACCTAAACCCAACATTAAAATAATAAACCTAAACCCTGAATCCTAAAAAAATATCCTAAAACCTAGCCCCAAAACCCTATATCCGAAAGCCTGATCCCTAAACTCTAAAACTTAAAAGCAAAACCCTAAACCCAAAAACACATTCCCTACACTCTAATTTTAAAATCCCAAACCCTAAACCTTAAAACCTAAATCCTACATTAAAATCATAAACCTAACCCCTGAATCCGAAATAATAAAATCCTAAAACCTAGCCCCAAAACCCAATCTCCCAAACCCTGATCCCAAAACACTAAAACCTAAAAGCTAAACCCTAAACCCAAAAAACCATTCCCTATACTCTAATTTCAAAATCCTAAACCATAAACATTAAAACATTAAACCTACATTAGAATAATAAAACTAAACCCTGAATCCTAAACAAAAAAATCCTCAAACCTAGCCCGAAAACCCTATATCCAAAACCCTGATCCCTAAACTATAAATCCTAAAATCTGAACCCCAATCCCAAAAACATATTCCTTATACTCTAATTTCAAAATCATAAACCATAAACTATAAAACCTAAACCCTACATTAAAATCAAAAACCTTAACCCAGAATCCTAAACAAAAATATACTAAAACCTAGCCCCAAAACCCTATATATGTAACCCTGATCCCCAAAGTCCAAAACCTAAAAGCTAAACCCTAAACCCAAAAACATAATCCCTATACCCCAATTTTAAAATCCTAAACCCTACTCCTTAAAAACTAATCCCGATATTAAAATCATAATCCTAAACCCTGAATCCTAAACAAAAAAAATCATGAAACCTAGCCAAAAAACCCTATATCCGAAACCCAGATCCCTAATCTCCAAAACCTAAAAGATGAACGCTAAACCCAAACAAATATTCCCTATACAAAAATTTCAAAATCCTAAACCCAAAACCTTAAAAGATAAACCCTACATCCAAATCATAAACCTAAATCGTGAATCCTAAAAAAATCCTAAAACCTAGCCCCAAAACCCTATATCCGAAACCCTGATCCTTAAACTCTAAATCCTAAAATCTGAACCTTAAACCCAAAAAAATATTCCCTATAACCTAATTTCAAAATTATAAATGATAAACCTTAAAAACTAAACCCTACATTAAAACCATAAACCTAAAAGGTAAATCCTAAACAAAAAAACATCCTAAAACCGAGGCCCAAAACCCAATATCTGAAACCCTGAACCGTAAAATCTAAAACCTAAAAGCTGAAACCTAAAACCAAAAACATATTCACTATACCCTAATTTCAAAATACTAAACCACAAAACATAAAAACTAAACCGTAAATTAAAATCATAAACCTAAACCCTGAATTCTAAACAAAAAAAATCCTAAAACCTATCCCCAAAACCCTATATGTGAAACCCTGATCCCTAAACTCTAAAACATAAAAGCTGAACCCTAAACAAAAAAACATATTCCATATACCCTAATTTTAAAATCCTAAACCCTAAAAGTTAAAACCTAAAAACTAAATTAAAATCATAAACCAAAACCCTGAATCCTAAACAAAAAAAAATCCTAAAACCTAGCCCCAAAACCCTATATCCGAAAACCTAATCACTAAACTCTAAAACATAAAAGCTGAAACATAACCCAAAAATAGATTCCCAATACCATAATTTCAAAATCCTAATATCTAAACCTTAAAACCAAACCCTATATTAAAATCATAAACTTAAACCCCGAATCCCAAACAAAAAAAAATCCAAAAACCTATCCCCAAAACCCTATATCTGAAACCCTGAACACTAAACTCTAAAACCTAAAAGTTGACACACAAACCCAAAAAAATATTCCCTATACCCAAATTTAATAATCCTAAACAAAAAAAATTATAAAACCTAACCCCAAAACCCAATATCCCAAACCCTGATCCCTAAAATCTAAAACCTAAAAGCTGAACCAAAAAAAAATCTGATTCCCTATACACGAATTTCAAAATCCTAAATTCTAAACCTTTAAACCTAAACCCTACATTAGAATCATAAACCTAAACCCTGAATCCTAAACAAAAAAATCCTAAAACCTAGCTCCAAAACCCGATATCCAAAACCCTGACCCCTAAACTCTAAATCCTAAAATCTGAACCTGAAACAAAAAAATATTCCTTATACCTTAATTTCAAAATCATAAACCCTAAACCTTAAAATATAAACCCTACATTAAAATCATAAACCTAAACCCAGAATCCTAAACAAAAATATCCTAAAACCTAGCCCGAAAACCCTGTATATGAAACCATGATCCCTAAACTCTAAAACCTAAAAGCTAAACCCTCAACCTAAAAACATATTCCCTATACCCTAATTTCAAAATCCAAAACCCTAAACCTTAAAAACTAATCCCGACATTAAAATCGTAAACCTAAACCCGAAATCCTAAAAAACAAATCCTGAAACCTAACCCCAATACCCTATATCTGAAACCCAAATCCCGAAACTCTGTAACCTAAAAGCTGAACGTTAAACCCAAACACATATTCCCTATACAATAATTTCAAAATCCTAAACCCCAAACCTTAAATAATAAACCCTACATCGAAATCATAAACCTAAACCGTGAATCCTAAAAAAATCCAAAAACCTAGCCCCAAACCCCTATATCCGAAACCCTGATCCCTAAAATCTAAGTCCAAAAATCTGAACCCTAAACCCAAAAACATATTCCCTATAAACTAATTTCAAAATTCTAAATGATAAACCTTAAAACATAAACCCTACAATCAAATCAGAAACCTAAACACTGAATCCTAAACAAAAAAAATCCTAAACCTAGCCCCAAAACCCTATATATGAAACCTTGATCCCTAAAATCTAAAACCTAAAAGCTGAACCCTAAAGCCCCAAAATATTCCCTATGCTTTAATTTCAAAAACCTAAACCCTAAAACTTAAAACCTAAACCCTACATTAAAATCATAAACCAAAACTATGAATCCTAAACAAAAAAATCATAAAACCTATTCTGAAAACCTGATGCCTAAACTCTAAAACCTAAATCTGAACCCTAAATCCAAAAAACATATTCCATATACGAAAATTTTAAAATCCTAAAACCTAAACCTTAAAACCTAAACCCTACATTTAAATCATAAACCTAAACCCTGAATCCCAAACAAAAAAAAATCCTAAAACCTCTCCCCAAAATCCTATATCAAAAACCCTCATACCAAAATTTCTAAAACCTAAAAGTTGAACCCTAAACCCAGAAACATATTTCATATACCCTAATTTCAAAATCTTATACCCTAACCTTAAAACCTAAACCCTGCTTTAAAATCATAAACCTAAACCCTGAATCCTAAACAAAAAAAAAAATAAAATATAGCCCCAAAACCCTAATCCCTATACCCTTATTTAAAAATCCTAAATCCTAAACCTTAAAACCTAAACCGTAAATTAAAATAATAAACCAAAACCCTAAATCCTAAACAAAAAAAATCCTAAAACCTAGCCCCAAAAAACTATATCTGAAACCCCAATCCCTAAACTCTAAAACCTAAAAGCTGAAACCTAAAATCAAAAACCTATTCCATATACCCTAATATCGAAATCCTAAACAATAAATCTTAAAACCTAAACCCAACATTAAAATAATAAACCTAAACCCTGAATCCTAAAAAAATATCCTAAAACCTAGCCCCAAAACCCTATATCCGAAAGCCTGATCCCTAAACTCTAAAACTTAAAAGCAAAACCCTAAACCCAAAAACACATTCCCTACACTCTAATTTTAAAATCCCAAACCCTAAACCTTAAAACCTAAATCCTACATTAAAATCATAAACCTAACCCCTGAATCCGAAATAATAAAATCCTAAAACCTAGCCCCAAAACCCAATCTCCCAAACCCTGATCCCAAAACACTAAAACCTAAAAGCTAAACCCTAAACCCAAAAAACCATTCCCTATACTCTAATTTCAAAATCCTAAACCATAAACATTAAAACATTAAACCTACATTAGAATAATAAAACTAAACCCTGAATCCTAAACAAAAAAATCCTCAAACCTAGCCCGAAAACCCTATATCCAAAACCCTGATCCCTAAACTATAAATCCTAAAATCTGAACCCCAATCCCAAAAACATATTCCTTATACTCTAATTTCAAAATCATAAACCATAAACTATAAAACCTAAACCCTACATTAAAATCAAAAACCTTAACCCAGAATCCTAAACAAAAATATACTAAAACCTAGCCCCAAAACCCTATATATGTAACCCTGATCCCCAAAGTCCAAAACCTAAAAGCTAAACCCTAAACCCAAAAACATAATCCCTATACCCCAATTTTAAAATCCTAAACCCTACTCCTTAAAAACTAATCCCGATATTAAAATCATAATCCTAAACCCTGAATCCTAAACAAAAAAAATCATGAAACCTAGCCAAAAAACCCTATATCCGAAACCCAGATCCCTAATCTCCAAAACCTAAAAGATGAACGCTAAACCCAAACAAATATTCCCTATACAAAAATTTCAAAATCCTAAACCCAAAACCTTAAAAGATAAACCCTACATCCAAATCATAAACCTAAATCGTGAATCCTAAAAAAATCCTAAAACCTAGCCCCAAAACCCTATATCCGAAACCCTGATCCTTAAACTCTAAATCCTAAAATCTGAACCTTAAACCCAAAAAAATATTCCCTATAACCTAATTTCAAAATTATAAATGATAAACCTTAAAAACTAAACCCTACATTAAAACCATAAACCTAAAAGGTAAATCCTAAACAAAAAAACATCCTAAAACCGAGGCCCAAAACCCAATATCTGAAACCCTGAACCGTAAAATCTAAAACCTAAAAGCTGAAACCTAAAACCAAAAACATATTCACTATACCCTAATTTCAAAATACTAAACCACAAAACATAAAAACTAAACCGTAAATTAAAATCATAAACCTAAACCCTGAATTCTAAACAAAAAAAATCCTAAAACCTATCCCCAAAACCCTATATGTGAAACCCTGATCCCTAAACTCTAAAACATAAAAGCTGAACCCTAAACAAAAAAACATATTCCATATACCCTAATTTTAAAATCCTAAACCCTAAAAGTTAAAACCTAAAAACTAAATTAAAATCATAAACCAAAACCCTGAATCCTAAACAAAAAAAAATCCTAAAACCTAGCCCCAAAACCCTATATCCGAAAACCTAATCACTAAACTCTAAAACATAAAAGCTGAAACATAACCCAAAAATAGATTCCCAATACCATAATTTCAAAATCCTAATATCTAAACCTTAAAACCAAACCCTATATTAAAATCATAAACTTAAACCCCGAATCCCAAACAAAAAAAAATCCAAAAACCTATCCCCAAAACCCTATATCTGAAACCCTGAACACTAAACTCTAAAACCTAAAAGTTGACACACAAACCCAAAAAAATATTCCCTATACCCAAATTTAATAATCCTAAACAAAAAAAATTATAAAACCTAACCCCAAAACCCAATATCCCAAACCCTGATCCCTAAAATCTAAAACCTAAAAGCTGAACCAAAAAAAAATCTGATTCCCTATACACGAATTTCAAAATCCTAAATTCTAAACCTTTAAACCTAAACCCTACATTAGAATCATAAACCTAAACCCTGAATCCTAAACAAAAAAATCCTAAAACCTAGCTCCAAAACCCGATATCCAAAACCCTGACCCCTAAACTCTAAATCCTAAAATCTGAACCTGAAACAAAAAAATATTCCTTATACCTTAATTTCAAAATCATAAACCCTAAACCTTAAAATATAAACCCTACATTAAAATCATAAACCTAAACCCAGAATCCTAAACAAAAATATCCTAAAACCTAGCCCGAAAACCCTGTATATGAAACCATGATCCCTAAACTCTAAAACCTAAAAGCTAAACCCTCAACCTAAAAACATATTCCCTATACCCTAATTTCAAAATCCAAAACCCTAAACCTTAAAAACTAATCCCGACATTAAAATCGTAAACCTAAACCCGAAATCCTAAAAAACAAATCCTGAAACCTAACCCCAATACCCTATATCTGAAACCCAAATCCCGAAACTCTGTAACCTAAAAGCTGAACGTTAAACCCAAACACATATTCCCTATACAATAATTTCAAAATCCTAAACCCCAAACCTTAAATAATAAACCCTACATCGAAATCATAAACCTAAACCGTGAATCCTAAAAAAATCCAAAAACCTAGCCCCAAACCCCTATATCCGAAACCCTGATCCCTAAAATCTAAGTCCAAAAATCTGAACCCTAAACCCAAAAACATATTCCCTATAAACTAATTTCAAAATTCTAAATGATAAACCTTAAAACATAAACCCTACAATCAAATCAGAAACCTAAACACTGAATCCTAAACAAAAAAAATCCTAAACCTAGCCCCAAAACCCTATATATGAAACCTTGATCCCTAAAATCTAAAACCTAAAAGCTGAACCCTAAAGCCCCAAAATATTCCCTATGCTTTAATTTCAAAAACCTAAACCCTAAAACTTAAAACCTAAACCCTACATTAAAATCATAAACCAAAACTATGAATCCTAAACAAAAAAATCATAAAACCTATTCTGAAAACCTGATGCCTAAACTCTAAAACCTAAATCTGAACCCTAAATCCAAAAAACATATTCCATATACGAAAATTTTAAAATCCTAAAACCTAAACCTTAAAACCTAAACCCTACATTTAAATCATAAACCTAAACCCTGAATCCCAAACAAAAAAAAATCCTAAAACCTCTCCCCAAAATCCTATATCAAAAACCCTCATACCAAAATTTCTAAAACCTAAAAGTTGAACCCTAAACCCAGAAACATATTTCATATACCCTAATTTCAAAATCTTATACCCTAACCTTAAAACCTAAACCCTGCTTTAAAATCATAAACCTAAACCCTGAATCCTAAACAAAAAAAAAAATAAAATATAGCCCCAAAACCCTAATCCCTATACCCTTATTTAAAAATCCTAAATCCTAAACCTTAAAACCTAAACCGTAAATTAAAATAATAAACCAAAACCCTAAATCCTAAACAAAAAAAATCCTAAAACCTAGCCCCAAAAAACTATATCTGAAACCCCAATCCCTAAACTCTAAAACCTAAAAGCTGAAACCTAAAATCAAAAACCTATTCCATATACCCTAATATCGAAATCCTAAACAATAAATCTTAAAACCTAAACCCAACATTAAAATAATAAACCTAAACCCTGAATCCTAAAAAAATATCCTAAAACCTAGCCCCAAAACCCTATATCCGAAAGCCTGATCCCTAAACTCTAAAACTTAAAAGCAAAACCCTAAACCCAAAAACACATTCCCTACACTCTAATTTTAAAATCCCAAACCCTAAACCTTAAAACCTAAATCCTACATTAAAATCATAAACCTAACCCCTGAATCCGAAATAATAAAATCCTAAAACCTAGCCCCAAAACCCAATCTCCCAAACCCTGATCCCAAAACACTAAAACCTAAAAGCTAAACCCTAAACCCAAAAAACCATTCCCTATACTCTAATTTCAAAATCCTAAACCATAAACATTAAAACATTAAACCTACATTAGAATAATAAAACTAAACCCTGAATCCTAAACAAAAAAATCCTCAAACCTAGCCCGAAAACCCTATATCCAAAACCCTGATCCCTAAACTATAAATCCTAAAATCTGAACCCCAATCCCAAAAACATATTCCTTATACTCTAATTTCAAAATCATAAACCATAAACTATAAAACCTAAACCCTACATTAAAATCAAAAACCTTAACCCAGAATCCTAAACAAAAATATACTAAAACCTAGCCCCAAAACCCTATATATGTAACCCTGATCCCCAAAGTCCAAAACCTAAAAGCTAAACCCTAAACCCAAAAACATAATCCCTATACCCCAATTTTAAAATCCTAAACCCTACTCCTTAAAAACTAATCCCGATATTAAAATCATAATCCTAAACCCTGAATCCTAAACAAAAAAAATCATGAAACCTAGCCAAAAAACCCTATATCCGAAACCCAGATCCCTAATCTCCAAAACCTAAAAGATGAACGCTAAACCCAAACAAATATTCCCTATACAAAAATTTCAAAATCCTAAACCCAAAACCTTAAAAGATAAACCCTACATCCAAATCATAAACCTAAATCGTGAATCCTAAAAAAATCCTAAAACCTAGCCCCAAAACCCTATATCCGAAACCCTGATCCTTAAACTCTAAATCCTAAAATCTGAACCTTAAACCCAAAAAAATATTCCCTATAACCTAATTTCAAAATTATAAATGATAAACCTTAAAAACTAAACCCTACATTAAAACCATAAACCTAAAAGGTAAATCCTAAACAAAAAAACATCCTAAAACCGAGGCCCAAAACCCAATATCTGAAACCCTGAACCGTAAAATCTAAAACCTAAAAGCTGAAACCTAAAACCAAAAACATATTCACTATACCCTAATTTCAAAATACTAAACCACAAAACATAAAAACTAAACCGTAAATTAAAATCATAAACCTAAACCCTGAATTCTAAACAAAAAAAATCCTAAAACCTATCCCCAAAACCCTATATGTGAAACCCTGATCCCTAAACTCTAAAACATAAAAGCTGAACCCTAAACAAAAAAACATATTCCATATACCCTAATTTTAAAATCCTAAACCCTAAAAGTTAAAACCTAAAAACTAAATTAAAATCATAAACCAAAACCCTGAATCCTAAACAAAAAAAAATCCTAAAACCTAGCCCCAAAACCCTATATCCGAAAACCTAATCACTAAACTCTAAAACATAAAAGCTGAAACATAACCCAAAAATAGATTCCCAATACCATAATTTCAAAATCCTAATATCTAAACCTTAAAACCAAACCCTATATTAAAATCATAAACTTAAACCCCGAATCCCAAACAAAAAAAAATCCAAAAACCTATCCCCAAAACCCTATATCTGAAACCCTGAACACTAAACTCTAAAACCTAAAAGTTGACACACAAACCCAAAAAAATATTCCCTATACCCAAATTTAATAATCCTAAACAAAAAAAATTATAAAACCTAACCCCAAAACCCAATATCCCAAACCCTGATCCCTAAAATCTAAAACCTAAAAGCTGAACCAAAAAAAAATCTGATTCCCTATACACGAATTTCAAAATCCTAAATTCTAAACCTTTAAACCTAAACCCTACATTAGAATCATAAACCTAAACCCTGAATCCTAAACAAAAAAATCCTAAAACCTAGCTCCAAAACCCGATATCCAAAACCCTGACCCCTAAACTCTAAATCCTAAAATCTGAACCTGAAACAAAAAAATATTCCTTATACCTTAATTTCAAAATCATAAACCCTAAACCTTAAAATATAAACCCTACATTAAAATCATAAACCTAAACCCAGAATCCTAAACAAAAATATCCTAAAACCTAGCCCGAAAACCCTGTATATGAAACCATGATCCCTAAACTCTAAAACCTAAAAGCTAAACCCTCAACCTAAAAACATATTCCCTATACCCTAATTTCAAAATCCAAAACCCTAAACCTTAAAAACTAATCCCGACATTAAAATCGTAAACCTAAACCCGAAATCCTAAAAAACAAATCCTGAAACCTAACCCCAATACCCTATATCTGAAACCCAAATCCCGAAACTCTGTAACCTAAAAGCTGAACGTTAAACCCAAACACATATTCCCTATACAATAATTTCAAAATCCTAAACCCCAAACCTTAAATAATAAACCCTACATCGAAATCATAAACCTAAACCGTGAATCCTAAAAAAATCCAAAAACCTAGCCCCAAACCCCTATATCCGAAACCCTGATCCCTAAAATCTAAGTCCAAAAATCTGAACCCTAAACCCAAAAACATATTCCCTATAAACTAATTTCAAAATTCTAAATGATAAACCTTAAAACATAAACCCTACAATAAAATCAGAAACCTAAACACTGAATCCTAAACAAAAAAAATCCTAAACCTAGCCCCAAAACCCTATATATGAAACCTTGATCCCTAAAATCTAAAACCTAAAAGCTGAACCCTAAAGCCCCAAAATATTCCCTATGCTTTAATTTGAAAAACCTAAACCCTAAAACTTAAAACCTAAACCCTACATTAAAATCATAAACCAAAACTATGAATCCTAAACAAAAAAATCATAAAACCTATTCTGAAAACCTGATGCCTAAACTCTAAAACCTAAATCTGAACCCTAAATCCAAAAAACATATTCCATATACGAAAATTTTAAAATCCTAAAACCTAAACCTTAAAACCTAAACCCTACATTTAAATCATAAACCTAAACCCTGAATCCCAAACAAAAAAAAATCCTAAAACCTCTCCCCAAAATCCTATATCAAAAACCCTCATACCAAAATTTCTAAAACCTAAAAGTTGAACCCTAAACCCAGAAACATATTTCATATACCCTAATTTCAAAATCTTATACCCTAACCTTAAAACCTAAACCCTGCTTTAAAATCATAAACCTAAACCCTGAATCCTAAACAAAAAAAAAAATAAAATATAGCCCCAAAACCCTAATCCCTATACCCTTATTTAAAAATCCTAAATCCTAAACCTTAAAACCTAAACCGTAAATTAAAATAATAAACCAAAACCCTAAATCCTAAACAAAAAAAATCCTAAAACCTAGCCCCAAAAAACTATATCTGAAACCCCAATCCCTAAACTCTAAAACCTAAAAGCTGAAACCTAAAATCAAAAACCTATTCCATATACCCTAATATCGAAATCCTAAACAATAAATCTTAAAACCTAAACCCAACATTAAAATAATAAACCTAAACCCTGAATCCTAAAAAAATATCCTAAAACCTAGCCCCAAAACCCTATATCCGAAAGCCTGATCCCTAAACTCTAAAACTTAAAAGCAAAACCCTAAACCCAAAAACACATTCCCTACACTCTAATTTTAAAATCCCAAACCCTAAACCTTAAAACCTAAATCCTACATTAAAATCATAAACCTAACCCCTGAATCCGAAATAATAAAATCCTAAAACCTAGCCCCAAAACCCAATCTCCCAAACCCTGATCCCAAAACACTAAAACCTAAAAGCTAAACCCTAAACCCAAAAAACCATTCCCTATACTCTAATTTCAAAATCCTAAACCATAAACATTAAAACATTAAACCTACATTAGAATAATAAAACTAAACCCTGAATCCTAAACAAAAAAATCCTCAAACCTAGCCCGAAAACCCTATATCCAAAACCCTGATCCCTAAACTATAAATCCTAAAATCTGAACCCCAATCCCAAAAACATATTCCTTATACTCTAATTTCAAAATCATAAACCATAAACTATAAAACCTAAACCCTACATTAAAATCAAAAACCTTAACCCAGAATCCTAAACAAAAATATACTAAAACCTAGCCCCAAAACCCTATATATGTAACCCTGATCCCCAAAGTCCAAAACCTAAAAGCTAAACCCTAAACCCAAAAACATAATCCCTATACCCCAATTTTAAAATCCTAAACCCTACTCCTTAAAAACTAATCCCGATATTAAAATCATAATCCTAAACCCTGAATCCTAAACAAAAAAAATCATGAAACCTAGCCAAAAAACCCTATATCCGAAACCCAGATCCCTAATCTCCAAAACCTAAAAGATGAACGCTAAACCCAAACAAATATTCCCTATACAAAAATTTCAAAATCCTAAACCCAAAACCTTAAAAGATAAACCCTACATCCAAATCATAAACCTAAATCGTGAATCCTAAAAAAATCCTAAAACCTAGCCCCAAAACCCTATATCCGAAACCCTGATCCTTAAACTCTAAATCCTAAAATCTGAACCTTAAACCCAAAAAAATATTCCCTATAACCTAATTTCAAAATTATAAATGATAAACCTTAAAAACTAAACCCTACATTAAAACCATAAACCTAAAAGGTAAATCCTAAACAAAAAAACATCCTAAAACCGAGGCCCAAAACCCAATATCTGAAACCCTGAACCGTAAAATCTAAAACCTAAAAGCTGAAACCTAAAACCAAAAACATATTCACTATACCCTAATTTCAAAATACTAAACCACAAAACATAAAAACTAAACCGTAAATTAAAATCATAAACCTAAACCCTGAATTCTAAACAAAAAAAATCCTAAAACCTATCCCCAAAACCCTATATGTGAAACCCTGATCCCTAAACTCTAAAACATAAAAGCTGAACCCTAAACAAAAAAACATATTCCATATACCCTAATTTTAAAATCCTAAACCCTAAAAGTTAAAACCTAAAAACTAAATTAAAATCATAAACCAAAACCCTGAATCCTAAACAAAAAAAAATCCTAAAACCTAGCCCCAAAACCCTATATCCGAAAACCTAATCACTAAACTCTAAAACATAAAAGCTGAAACATAACCCAAAAATAGATTCCCAATACCATAATTTCAAAATCCTAATATCTAAACCTTAAAACCAAACCCTATATTAAAATCATAAACTTAAACCCCGAATCCCAAACAAAAAAAAATCCAAAAACCTATCCCCAAAACCCTATATCTGAAACCCTGAACACTAAACTCTAAAACCTAAAAGTTGACACACAAACCCAAAAAAATATTCCCTATACCCAAATTTAATAATCCTAAACAAAAAAAATTATAAAACCTAACCCCAAAACCCAATATCCCAAACCCTGATCCCTAAAATCTAAAACCTAAAAGCTGAACCAAAAAAAAATCTGATTCCCTATACACGAATTTCAAAATCCTAAATTCTAAACCTTTAAACCTAAACCCTACATTAGAATCATAAACCTAAACCCTGAATCCTAAACAAAAAAATCCTAAAACCTAGCTCCAAAACCCGATATCCAAAACCCTGACCCCTAAACTCTAAATCCTAAAATCTGAACCTGAAACAAAAAAATATTCCTTATACCTTAATTTCAAAATCATAAACCCTAAACCTTAAAATATAAACCCTACATTAAAATCATAAACCTAAACCCAGAATCCTAAACAAAAATATCCTAAAACCTAGCCCGAAAACCCTGTATATGAAACCATGATCCCTAAACTCTAAAACCTAAAAGCTAAACCCTCAACCTAAAAACATATTCCCTATACCCTAATTTCAAAATCCAAAACCCTAAACCTTAAAAACTAATCCCGACATTAAAATCGTAAACCTAAACCCGAAATCCTAAAAAACAAATCCTGAAACCTAACCCCAATACCCTATATCTGAAACCCAAATCCCGAAACTCTGTAACCTAAAAGCTGAACGTTAAACCCAAACACATATTCCCTATACAATAATTTCAAAATCCTAAACCCCAAACCTTAAATAATAAACCCTACATCGAAATCATAAACCTAAACCGTGAATCCTAAAAAAATCCAAAAACCTAGCCCCAAACCCCTATATCCGAAACCCTGATCCCTAAAATCTAAGTCCAAAAATCTGAACCCTAAACCCAAAAACATATTCCCTATAAACTAATTTCAAAATTCTAAATGATAAACCTTAAAACATAAACCCTACAATAAAATCAGAAACCTAAACACTGAATCCTAAACAAAAAAAATCCTAAACCTAGCCCCAAAACCCTATATATGAAACCTTGATCCCTAAAATCTAAAACCTAAAAGCTGAACCCTAAAGCCCCAAAATATTCCCTATGCTTTAATTTGAAAAACCTAAACCCTAAAACTTAAAACCTAAACCCTACATTAAAATCATAAACCAAAACTATGAATCCTAAACAAAAAAATCATAAAACCTATTCTGAAAACCTGATGCCTAAACTCTAAAACCTAAATCTGAACCCTAAATCCAAAAAACATATTCCATATACGAAAATTTTAAAATCCTAAAACCTAAACCTTAAAACCTAAACCCTACATTTAAATCATAAACCTAAACCCTGAATCCCAAACAAAAAAAAATCCTAAAACCTCTCCCCAAAATCCTATATCAAAAACCCTCATACCAAAATTTCTAAAACCTAAAAGTTGAACCCTAAACCCAGAAACATATTTCATATACCCTAATTTCAAAATCTTATACCCTAACCTTAAAACCTAAACCCTGCTTTAAAATCATAAACCTAAACCCTGAATCCTAAACAAAAAAAAAAATAAAATATAGCCCCAAAACCCTAATCCCTATACCCTTATTTAAAAATCCTAAATCCTAAACCTTAAAACCTAAACCGTAAATTAAAATAATAAACCAAAACCCTAAATCCTAAACAAAAAAAATCCTAAAACCTAGCCCCAAAAAACTATATCTGAAACCCCAATCCCTAAACTCTAAAACCTAAAAGCTGAAACCTAAAATCAAAAACCTATTCCATATACCCTAATATCGAAATCCTAAACAATAAATCTTAAAACCTAAACCCAACATTAAAATAATAAACCTAAACCCTGAATCCTAAAAAAATATCCTAAAACCTAGCCCCAAAACCCTATATCCGAAAGCCTGATCCCTAAACTCTAAAACTTAAAAGCAAAACCCTAAACCCAAAAACACATTCCCTACACTCTAATTTTAAAATCCCAAACCCTAAACCTTAAAACCTAAATCCTACATTAAAATCATAAACCTAACCCCTGAATCCGAAATAATAAAATCCTAAAACCTAGCCCCAAAACCCAATCTCCCAAACCCTGATCCCAAAACACTAAAACCTAAAAGCTAAACCCTAAACCCAAAAAACCATTCCCTATACTCTAATTTCAAAATCCTAAACCATAAACATTAAAACATTAAACCTACATTAGAATAATAAAACTAAACCCTGAATCCTAAACAAAAAAATCCTCAAACCTAGCCCGAAAACCCTATATCCAAAACCCTGATCCCTAAACTATAAATCCTAAAATCTGAACCCCAATCCCAAAAACATATTCCTTATACTCTAATTTCAAAATCATAAACCATAAACTATAAAACCTAAACCCTACATTAAAATCAAAAACCTTAACCCAGAATCCTAAACAAAAATATACTAAAACCTAGCCCCAAAACCCTATATATGTAACCCTGATCCCCAAAGTCCAAAACCTAAAAGCTAAACCCTAAACCCAAAAACATAATCCCTATACCCCAATTTTAAAATCCTAAACCCTACTCCTTAAAAACTAATCCCGATATTAAAATCATAATCCTAAACCCTGAATCCTAAACAAAAAAAATCATGAAACCTAGCCAAAAAACCCTATATCCGAAACCCAGATCCCTAATCTCCAAAACCTAAAAGATGAACGCTAAACCCAAACAAATATTCCCTATACAAAAATTTCAAAATCCTAAACCCAAAACCTTAAAAGATAAACCCTACATCCAAATCATAAACCTAAATCGTGAATCCTAAAAAAATCCTAAAACCTAGCCCCAAAACCCTATATCCGAAACCCTGATCCTTAAACTCTAAATCCTAAAATCTGAACCTTAAACCCAAAAAAATATTCCCTATAACCTAATTTCAAAATTATAAATGATAAACCTTAAAAACTAAACCCTACATTAAAACCATAAACCTAAAAGGTAAATCCTAAACAAAAAAACATCCTAAAACCGAGGCCCAAAACCCAATATCTGAAACCCTGAACCGTAAAATCTAAAACCTAAAAGCTGAAACCTAAAACCAAAAACATATTCACTATACCCTAATTTCAAAATACTAAACCACAAAACATAAAAACTAAACCGTAAATTAAAATCATAAACCTAAACCCTGAATTCTAAACAAAAAAAATCCTAAAACCTATCCCCAAAACCCTATATGTGAAACCCTGATCCCTAAACTCTAAAACATAAAAGCTGAACCCTAAACAAAAAAACATATTCCATATACCCTAATTTTAAAATCCTAAACCCTAAAAGTTAAAACCTAAAAACTAAATTAAAATCATAAACCAAAACCCTGAATCCTAAACAAAAAAAAATCCTAAAACCTAGCCCCAAAACCCTATATCCGAAAACCTAATCACTAAACTCTAAAACATAAAAGCTGAAACATAACCCAAAAATAGATTCCCAATACCATAATTTCAAAATCCTAATATCTAAACCTTAAAACCAAACCCTATATTAAAATCATAAACTTAAACCCCGAATCCCAAACAAAAAAAAATCCAAAAACCTATCCCCAAAACCCTATATCTGAAACCCTGAACACTAAACTCTAAAACCTAAAAGTTGACACACAAACCCAAAAAAATATTCCCTATACCCAAATTTAATAATCCTAAACAAAAAAAATTATAAAACCTAACCCCAAAACCCAATATCCCAAACCCTGATCCCTAAAATCTAAAACCTAAAAGCTGAACCAAAAAAAAATCTGATTCCCTATACACGAATTTCAAAATCCTAAATTCTAAACCTTTAAACCTAAACCCTACATTAGAATCATAAACCTAAACCCTGAATCCTAAACAAAAAAATCCTAAAACCTAGCTCCAAAACCCGATATCCAAAACCCTGACCCCTAAACTCTAAATCCTAAAATCTGAACCTGAAACAAAAAAATATTCCTTATACCTTAATTTCAAAATCATAAACCCTAAACCTTAAAATATAAACCCTACATTAAAATCATAAACCTAAACCCAGAATCCTAAACAAAAATATCCTAAAACCTAGCCCGAAAACCCTGTATATGAAACCATGATCCCTAAACTCTAAAACCTAAAAGCTAAACCCTCAACCTAAAAACATATTCCCTATACCCTAATTTCAAAATCCAAAACCCTAAACCTTAAAAACTAATCCCGACATTAAAATCGTAAACCTAAACCCGAAATCCTAAAAAACAAATCCTGAAACCTAACCCCAATACCCTATATCTGAAACCCAAATCCCGAAACTCTGTAACCTAAAAGCTGAACGTTAAACCCAAACACATATTCCCTATACAATAATTTCAAAATCCTAAACCCCAAACCTTAAATAATAAACCCTACATCGAAATCATAAACCTAAACCGTGAATCCTAAAAAAATCCAAAAACCTAGCCCCAAACCCCTATATCCGAAACCCTGATCCCTAAAATCTAAGTCCAAAAATCTGAACCCTAAACCCAAAAACATATTCCCTATAAACTAATTTCAAAATTCTAAATGATAAACCTTAAAACATAAACCCTACAATCAAATCAGAAACCTAAACACTGAATCCTAAACAAAAAAAATCCTAAACCTAGCCCCAAAACCCTATATATGAAACCTTGATCCCTAAAATCTAAAACCTAAAAGCTGAACCCTAAAGCCCCAAAATATTCCCTATGCTTTAATTTCAAAAACCTAAACCCTAAAACTTAAAACCTAAACCCTACATTAAAATCATAAACCAAAACTATGAATCCTAAACAAAAAAATCATAAAACCTATTCTGAAAACCTGATGCCTAAACTCTAAAACCTAAATCTGAACCCTAAATCCAAAAAACATATTCCATATACGAAAATTTTAAAATCCTAAAACCTAAACCTTAAAACCTAAACCCTACATTTAAATCATAAACCTAAACCCTGAATCCCAAACAAAAAAAAATCCTAAAACCTCTCCCCAAAATCCTATATCAAAAACCCTCATACCAAAATTTCTAAAACCTAAAAGTTGAACCCTAAACCCAGAAACATATTTCATATACCCTAATTTCAAAATCTTATACCCTAACCTTAAAACCTAAACCCTGCTTTAAAATCATAAACCTAAACCCTGAATCCTAAACAAAAAAAAAAATAAAATATAGCCCCAAAACCCTAATCCCTATACCCTTATTTAAAAATCCTAAATCCTAAACCTTAAAACCTAAACCGTAAATTAAAATAATAAACCAAAACCCTAAATCCTAAACAAAAAAAATCCTAAAACCTAGCCCCAAAAAACTATATCTGAAACCCCAATCCCTAAACTCTAAAACCTAAAAGCTGAAACCTAAAATCAAAAACCTATTCCATATACCCTAATATCGAAATCCTAAACAATAAATCTTAAAACCTAAACCCAACATTAAAATAATAAACCTAAACCCTGAATCCTAAAAAAATATCCTAAAACCTAGCCCCAAAACCCTATATCCGAAAGCCTGATCCCTAAACTCTAAAACTTAAAAGCAAAACCCTAAACCCAAAAACACATTCCCTACACTCTAATTTTAAAATCCCAAACCCTAAACCTTAAAACCTAAATCCTACATTAAAATCATAAACCTAACCCCTGAATCCGAAATAATAAAATCCTAAAACCTAGCCCCAAAACCCAATCTCCCAAACCCTGATCCCAAAACACTAAAACCTAAAAGCTAAACCCTAAACCCAAAAAACCATTCCCTATACTCTAATTTCAAAATCCTAAACCATAAACATTAAAACATTAAACCTACATTAGAATAATAAAACTAAACCCTGAATCCTAAACAAAAAAATCCTCAAACCTAGCCCGAAAACCCTATATCCAAAACCCTGATCCCTAAACTATAAATCCTAAAATCTGAACCCCAATCCCAAAAACATATTCCTTATACTCTAATTTCAAAATCATAAACCATAAACTATAAAACCTAAACCCTACATTAAAATCAAAAACCTTAACCCAGAATCCTAAACAAAAATATACTAAAACCTAGCCCCAAAACCCTATATATGTAACCCTGATCCCCAAAGTCCAAAACCTAAAAGCTAAACCCTAAACCCAAAAACATAATCCCTATACCCCAATTTTAAAATCCTAAACCCTACTCCTTAAAAACTAATCCCGATATTAAAATCATAATCCTAAACCCTGAATCCTAAACAAAAAAAATCATGAAACCTAGCCAAAAAACCCTATATCCGAAACCCAGATCCCTAATCTCCAAAACCTAAAAGATGAACGCTAAACCCAAACAAATATTCCCTATACAAAAATTTCAAAATCCTAAACCCAAAACCTTAAAAGATAAACCCTACATCCAAATCATAAACCTAAATCGTGAATCCTAAAAAAATCCTAAAACCTAGCCCCAAAACCCTATATCCGAAACCCTGATCCTTAAACTCTAAATCCTAAAATCTGAACCTTAAACCCAAAAAAATATTCCCTATAACCTAATTTCAAAATTATAAATGATAAACCTTAAAAACTAAACCCTACATTAAAACCATAAACCTAAAAGGTAAATCCTAAACAAAAAAACATCCTAAAACCGAGGCCCAAAACCCAATATCTGAAACCCTGAACCGTAAAATCTAAAACCTAAAAGCTGAAACCTAAAACCAAAAACATATTCACTATACCCTAATTTCAAAATACTAAACCACAAAACATAAAAACTAAACCGTAAATTAAAATCATAAACCTAAACCCTGAATTCTAAACAAAAAAAATCCTAAAACCTATCCCCAAAACCCTATATGTGAAACCCTGATCCCTAAACTCTAAAACATAAAAGCTGAACCCTAAACAAAAAAACATATTCCATATACCCTAATTTTAAAATCCTAAACCCTAAAAGTTAAAACCTAAAAACTAAATTAAAATCATAAACCAAAACCCTGAATCCTAAACAAAAAAAAATCCTAAAACCTAGCCCCAAAACCCTATATCCGAAAACCTAATCACTAAACTCTAAAACATAAAAGCTGAAACATAACCCAAAAATAGATTCCCAATACCATAATTTCAAAATCCTAATATCTAAACCTTAAAACCAAACCCTATATTAAAATCATAAACTTAAACCCCGAATCCCAAACAAAAAAAAATCCAAAAACCTATCCCCAAAACCCTATATCTGAAACCCTGAACACTAAACTCTAAAACCTAAAAGTTGACACACAAACCCAAAAAAATATTCCCTATACCCAAATTTAATAATCCTAAACAAAAAAAATTATAAAACCTAACCCCAAAACCCAATATCCCAAACCCTGATCCCTAAAATCTAAAACCTAAAAGCTGAACCAAAAAAAAATCTGATTCCCTATACACGAATTTCAAAATCCTAAATTCTAAACCTTTAAACCTAAACCCTACATTAGAATCATAAACCTAAACCCTGAATCCTAAACAAAAAAATCCTAAAACCTAGCTCCAAAACCCGATATCCAAAACCCTGACCCCTAAACTCTAAATCCTAAAATCTGAACCTGAAACAAAAAAATATTCCTTATACCTTAATTTCAAAATCATAAACCCTAAACCTTAAAATATAAACCCTACATTAAAATCATAAACCTAAACCCAGAATCCTAAACAAAAATATCCTAAAACCTAGCCCGAAAACCCTGTATATGAAACCATGATCCCTAAACTCTAAAACCTAAAAGCTAAACCCTCAACCTAAAAACATATTCCCTATACCCTAATTTCAAAATCCAAAACCCTAAACCTTAAAAACTAATCCCGACATTAAAATCGTAAACCTAAACCCGAAATCCTAAAAAACAAATCCTGAAACCTAACCCCAATACCCTATATCTGAAACCCAAATCCCGAAACTCTGTAACCTAAAAGCTGAACGTTAAACCCAAACACATATTCCCTATACAATAATTTCAAAATCCTAAACCCCAAACCTTAAATAATAAACCCTACATCGAAATCATAAACCTAAACCGTGAATCCTAAAAAAATCCAAAAACCTAGCCCCAAACCCCTATATCCGAAACCCTGATCCCTAAAATCTAAGTCCAAAAATCTGAACCCTAAACCCAAAAACATATTCCCTATAAACTAATTTCAAAATTCTAAATGATAAACCTTAAAACATAAACCCTACAATCAAATCAGAAACCTAAACACTGAATCCTAAACAAAAAAAATCCTAAACCTAGCCCCAAAACCCTATATATGAAACCTTGATCCCTAAAATCTAAAACCTAAAAGCTGAACCCTAAAGCCCCAAAATATTCCCTATGCTTTAATTTGAAAAACCTAAACCCTAAAACTTAAAACCTAAACCCTACATTAAAATCATAAACCAAAACTATGAATCCTAAACAAAAAAATCATAAAACCTATTCTGAAAACCTGATGCCTAAACTCTAAAACCTAAATCTGAACCCTAAATCCAAAAAACATATTCCATATACGAAAATTTTAAAATCCTAAAACCTAAACCTTAAAACCTAAACCCTACATTTAAATCATAAACCTAAACCCTGAATCCCAAACAAAAAAAAATCCTAAAACCTCTCCCCAAAATCCTATATCAAAAACCCTCATACCAAAATTTCTAAAACCTAAAAGTTGAACCCTAAACCCAGAAACATATTTCATATACCCTAATTTCAAAATCTTATACCCTAACCTTAAAACCTAAACCCTGCTTTAAAATCATAAACCTAAACCCTGAATCCTAAACAAAAAAAAAAATAAAATATAGCCCCAAAACCCTAATCCCTATACCCTTATTTAAAAATCCTAAATCCTAAACCTTAAAACCTAAACCGTAAATTAAAATAATAAACCAAAACCCTAAATCCTAAACAAAAAAAATCCTAAAACCTAGCCCCAAAAAACTATATCTGAAACCCCAATCCCTAAACTCTAAAACCTAAAAGCTGAAACCTAAAATCAAAAACCTATTCCATATACCCTAATATCGAAATCCTAAACAATAAATCTTAAAACCTAAACCCAACATTAAAATAATAAACCTAAACCCTGAATCCTAAAAAAATATCCTAAAACCTAGCCCCAAAACCCTATATCCGAAAGCCTGATCCCTAAACTCTAAAACTTAAAAGCAAAACCCTAAACCCAAAAACACATTCCCTACACTCTAATTTTAAAATCCCAAACCCTAAACCTTAAAACCTAAATCCTACATTAAAATCATAAACCTAACCCCTGAATCCGAAATAATAAAATCCTAAAACCTAGCCCCAAAACCCAATCTCCCAAACCCTGATCCCAAAACACTAAAACCTAAAAGCTAAACCCTAAACCCAAAAAACCATTCCCTATACTCTAATTTCAAAATCCTAAACCATAAACATTAAAACATTAAACCTACATTAGAATAATAAAACTAAACCCTGAATCCTAAACAAAAAAATCCTCAAACCTAGCCCGAAAACCCTATATCCAAAACCCTGATCCCTAAACTATAAATCCTAAAATCTGAACCCCAATCCCAAAAACATATTCCTTATACTCTAATTTCAAAATCATAAACCATAAACTATAAAACCTAAACCCTACATTAAAATCAAAAACCTTAACCCAGAATCCTAAACAAAAATATACTAAAACCTAGCCCCAAAACCCTATATATGTAACCCTGATCCCCAAAGTCCAAAACCTAAAAGCTAAACCCTAAACCCAAAAACATAATCCCTATACCCCAATTTTAAAATCCTAAACCCTACTCCTTAAAAACTAATCCCGATATTAAAATCATAATCCTAAACCCTGAATCCTAAACAAAAAAAATCATGAAACCTAGCCAAAAAACACTATATCCGAAACCCAGATCCCTAATCTCCAAAACCTAAAAGATGAACGCTAAACCCAAACAAATATTCCCTATACAAAAATTTCAAAATCCTAAACCCAAAACCTTAAAAGATAAACCCTACATCCAAATCATAAACCTAAATCGTGAATCCTAAAAAAATCCTAAAACCTAGCCCCAAAACCCTATATCCGAAACCCTGATCCTTAAACTCTAAATCCTAAAATCTGAACCTTAAACCCAAAAAAATATTCCCTATAACCTAATTTCAAAATTATAAATGATAAACCTTAAAAACTAAACCCTACATTAAAACCATAAACCTAAAAGGTAAATCCTAAACAAAAAAACATCCTAAAACCGAGGCCCAAAACCCAATATCTGAAACCCTGAACCGTAAAATCTAAAACCTAAAAGCTGAAACCTAAAACCAAAAACATATTCACTATACCCTAATTTCAAAATACTAAACCACAAAACATAAAAACTAAACCGTAAATTAAAATCATAAACCTAAACCCTGAATTCTAAACAAAAAAAATCCTAAAACCTATCCCCAAAACCCTATATGTGAAACCCTGATCCCTAAACTCTAAAACATAAAAGCTGAACCCTAAACAAAAAAACATATTCCATATACCCTAATTTTAAAATCCTAAACCCTAAAAGTTAAAACCTAAAAACTAAATTAAAATCATAAACCAAAACCCTGAATCCTAAACAAAAAAAAATCCTAAAACCTAGCCCCAAAACCCTATATCCGAAAACCTAATCACTAAACTCTAAAACATAAAAGCTGAAACATAACCCAAAAATAGATTCCCAATACCATAATTTCAAAATCCTAATATCTAAACCTTAAAACCAAACCCTATATTAAAATCATAAACTTAAACCCCGAATCCCAAACAAAAAAAAATCCAAAAACCTATCCCCAAAACCCTATATCTGAAACCCTGAACACTAAACTCTAAAACCTAAAAGTTGACACACAAACCCAAAAAAATATTCCCTATACCCAAATTTAATAATCCTAAACAAAAAAAATTATAAAACCTAACCCCAAAACCCAATATCCCAAACCCTGATCCCTAAAATCTAAAACCTAAAAGCTGAACCAAAAAAAAATCTGATTCCCTATACACGAATTTCAAAATCCTAAATTCTAAACCTTTAAACCTAAACCCTACATTAGAATCATAAACCTAAACCCTGAATCCTAAACAAAAAAATCCTAAAACCTAGCTCCAAAACCCGATATCCAAAACCCTGACCCCTAAACTCTAAATCCTAAAATCTGAACCTGAAACAAAAAAATATTCCTTATACCTTAATTTCAAAATCATAAACCCTAAACCTTAAAATATAAACCCTACATTAAAATCATAAACCTAAACCCAGAATCCTAAACAAAAATATCCTAAAACCTAGCCCGAAAACCCTGTATATGAAACCATGATCCCTAAACTCTAAAACCTAAAAGCTAAACCCTCAACCTAAAAACATATTCCCTATACCCTAATTTCAAAATCCAAAACCCTAAACCTTAAAAACTAATCCCGACATTAAAATCGTAAACCTAAACCCGAAATCCTAAAAAACAAATCCTGAAACCTAACCCCAATACCCTATATCTGAAACCCAAATCCCGAAACTCTGTAACCTAAAAGCTGAACGTTAAACCCAAACACATATTCCCTATACAATAATTTCAAAATCCTAAACCCCAAACCTTAAATAATAAACCCTACATCGAAATCATAAACCTAAACCGTGAATCCTAAAAAAATCCAAAAACCTAGCCCCAAACCCCTATATCCGAAACCCTGATCCCTAAAATCTAAGTCCAAAAATCTGAACCCTAAACCCAAAAACATATTCCCTATAAACTAATTTCAAAATTCTAAATGATAAACCTTAAAACATAAACCCTACAATAAAATCAGAAACCTAAACACTGAATCCTAAACAAAAAAAATCCTAAACCTAGCCCCAAAACCCTATATATGAAACCTTGATCCCTAAAATCTAAAACCTAAAAGCTGAACCCTAAAGCCCCAAAATATTCCCTATGCTTTAATTTGAAAAACCTAAACCCTAAAACTTAAAACCTAAACCCTACATTAAAATCATAAACCAAAACTATGAATCCTAAACAAAAAAATCATAAAACCTATTCTGAAAACCTGATGCCTAAACTCTAAAACCTAAATCTGAACCCTAAATCCAAAAAACATATTCCATATACGAAAATTTTAAAATCCTAAAACCTAAACCTTAAAACCTAAACCCTACATTTAAATCATAAACCTAAACCCTGAATCCCAAACAAAAAAAAATCCTAAAACCTCTCCCCAAAATCCTATATCAAAAACCCTCATACCAAAATTTCTAAAACCTAAAAGTTGAACCCTAAACCCAGAAACATATTTCATATACCCTAATTTCAAAATCTTATACCCTAACCTTAAAACCTAAACCCTGCTTTAAAATCATAAACCTAAACCCTGAATCCTAAACAAAAAAAAAAATAAAATATAGCCCCAAAACCCTAATCCCTATACCCTTATTTAAAAATCCTAAATCCTAAACCTTAAAACCTAAACCGTAAATTAAAATAATAAACCAAAACCCTAAATCCTAAACAAAAAAAATCCTAAAACCTAGCCCCAAAAAACTATATCTGAAACCCCAATCCCTAAACTCTAAAACCTAAAAGCTGAAACCTAAAATCAAAAACCTATTCCATATACCCTAATATCGAAATCCTAAACAATAAATCTTAAAACCTAAACCCAACATTAAAATAATAAACCTAAACCCTGAATCCTAAAAAAATATCCTAAAACCTAGCCCCAAAACCCTATATCCGAAAGCCTGATCCCTAAACTCTAAAACTTAAAAGCAAAACCCTAAACCCAAAAACACATTCCCTACACTCTAATTTTAAAATCCCAAACCCTAAACCTTAAAACCTAAATCCTACATTAAAATCATAAACCTAACCCCTGAATCCGAAATAATAAAATCCTAAAACCTAGCCCCAAAACCCAATCTCCCAAACCCTGATCCCAAAACACTAAAACCTAAAAGCTAAACCCTAAACCCAAAAAACCATTCCCTATACTCTAATTTCAAAATCCTAAACCATAAACATTAAAACATTAAACCTACATTAGAATAATAAAACTAAACCCTGAATCCTAAACAAAAAAATCCTCAAACCTAGCCCGAAAACCCTATATCCAAAACCCTGATCCCTAAACTATAAATCCTAAAATCTGAACCCCAATCCCAAAAACATATTCCTTATACTCTAATTTCAAAATCATAAACCATAAACTATAAAACCTAAACCCTACATTAAAATCAAAAACCTTAACCCAGAATCCTAAACAAAAATATACTAAAACCTAGCCCCAAAACCCTATATATGTAACCCTGATCCCCAAAGTCCAAAACCTAAAAGCTAAACCCTAAACCCAAAAACATAATCCCTATACCCCAATTTTAAAATCCTAAACCCTACTCCTTAAAAACTAATCCCGATATTAAAATCATAATCCTAAACCCTGAATCCTAAACAAAAAAAATCATGAAACCTAGCCAAAAAACCCTATATCCGAAACCCAGATCCCTAATCTCCAAAACCTAAAAGATGAACGCTAAACCCAAACAAATATTCCCTATACAAAAATTTCAAAATCCTAAACCCAAAACCTTAAAAGATAAACCCTACATCCAAATCATAAACCTAAATCGTGAATCCTAAAAAAATCCTAAAACCTAGCCCCAAAACCCTATATCCGAAACCCTGATCCTTAAACTCTAAATCCTAAAATCTGAACCTTAAACCCAAAAAAATATTCCCTATAACCTAATTTCAAAATTATAAATGATAAACCTTAAAAACTAAACCCTACATTAAAACCATAAACCTAAAAGGTAAATCCTAAACAAAAAAACATCCTAAAACCGAGGCCCAAAACCCAATATCTGAAACCCTGAACCGTAAAATCTAAAACCTAAAAGCTGAAACCTAAAACCAAAAACATATTCACTATACCCTAATTTCAAAATACTAAACCACAAAACATAAAAACTAAACCGTAAATTAAAATCATAAACCTAAACCCTGAATTCTAAACAAAAAAAATCCTAAAACCTATCCCCAAAACCCTATATGTGAAACCCTGATCCCTAAACTCTAAAACATAAAAGCTGAACCCTAAACAAAAAAACATATTCCATATACCCTAATTTTAAAATCCTAAACCCTAAAAGTTAAAACCTAAAAACTAAATTAAAATCATAAACCAAAACCCTGAATCCTAAACAAAAAAAAATCCTAAAACCTAGCCCCAAAACCCTATATCCGAAAACCTAATCACTAAACTCTAAAACATAAAAGCTGAAACATAACCCAAAAATAGATTCCCAATACCATAATTTCAAAATCCTAATATCTAAACCTTAAAACCAAACCCTATATTAAAATCATAAACTTAAACCCCGAATCCCAAACAAAAAAAAATCCAAAAACCTATCCCCAAAACCCTATATCTGAAACCCTGAACACTAAACTCTAAAACCTAAAAGTTGACACACAAACCCAAAAAAATATTCCCTATACCCAAATTTAATAATCCTAAACAAAAAAAATTATAAAACCTAACCCCAAAACCCAATATCCCAAACCCTGATCCCTAAAATCTAAAACCTAAAAGCTGAACCAAAAAAAAATCTGATTCCCTATACACGAATTTCAAAATCCTAAATTCTAAACCTTTAAACCTAAACCCTACATTAGAATCATAAACCTAAACCCTGAATCCTAAACAAAAAAATCCTAAAACCTAGCTCCAAAACCCGATATCCAAAACCCTGACCCCTAAACTCTAAATCCTAAAATCTGAACCTGAAACAAAAAAATATTCCTTATACCTTAATTTCAAAATCATAAACCCTAAACCTTAAAATATAAACCCTACATTAAAATCATAAACCTAAACCCAGAATCCTAAACAAAAATATCCTAAAACCTAGCCCGAAAACCCTGTATATGAAACCATGATCCCTAAACTCTAAAACCTAAAAGCTAAACCCTCAACCTAAAAACATATTCCCTATACCCTAATTTCAAAATCCAAAACCCTAAACCTTAAAAACTAATCCCGACATTAAAATCGTAAACCTAAACCCGAAATCCTAAAAAACAAATCCTGAAACCTAACCCCAATACCCTATATCTGAAACCCAAATCCCGAAACTCTGTAACCTAAAAGCTGAACGTTAAACCCAAACACATATTCCCTATACAATAATTTCAAAATCCTAAACCCCAAACCTTAAATAATAAACCCTACATCGAAATCATAAACCTAAACCGTGAATCCTAAAAAAATCCAAAAACCTAGCCCCAAACCCCTATATCCGAAACCCTGATCCCTAAAATCTAAGTCCAAAAATCTGAACCCTAAACCCAAAAACATATTCCCTATAAACTAATTTCAAAATTCTAAATGATAAACCTTAAAACATAAACCCTACAATCAAATCAGAAACCTAAACACTGAATCCTAAACAAAAAAAATCCTAAACCTAGCCCCAAAACCCTATATATGAAACCTTGATCCCTAAAATCTAAAACCTAAAAGCTGAACCCTAAAGCCCCAAAATATTCCCTATGCTTTAATTTCAAAAACCTAAACCCTAAAACTTAAAACCTAAACCCTACATTAAAATCATAAACCAAAACTATGAATCCTAAACAAAAAAATCATAAAACCTATTCTGAAAACCTGATGCCTAAACTCTAAAACCTAAATCTGAACCCTAAATCCAAAAAACATATTCCATATACGAAAATTTTAAAATCCTAAAACCTAAACCTTAAAACCTAAACCCTACATTTAAATCATAAACCTAAACCCTGAATCCCAAACAAAAAAAAATCCTAAAACCTCTCCCCAAAATCCTATATCAAAAACCCTCATACCAAAATTTCTAAAACCTAAAAGTTGAACCCTAAACCCAGAAACATATTTCATATACCCTAATTTCAAAATCTTATACCCTAACCTTAAAACCTAAACCCTGCTTTAAAATCATAAACCTAAACCCTGAATCCTAAACAAAAAAAAAAATAAAATATAGCCCCAAAACCCTAATCCCTATACCCTTATTTAAAAATCCTAAATCCTAAACCTTAAAACCTAAACCGTAAATTAAAATAATAAACCAAAACCCTAAATCCTAAACAAAAAAAATCCTAAAACCTAGCCCCAAAAAACTATATCTGAAACCCCAATCCCTAAACTCTAAAACCTAAAAGCTGAAACCTAAAATCAAAAACCTATTCCATATACCCTAATATCGAAATCCTAAACAATAAATCTTAAAACCTAAACCCAACATTAAAATAATAAACCTAAACCCTGAATCCTAAAAAAATATCCTAAAACCTAGCCCCAAAACCCTATATCCGAAAGCCTGATCCCTAAACTCTAAAACTTAAAAGCAAAACCCTAAACCCAAAAACACATTCCCTACACTCTAATTTTAAAATCCCAAACCCTAAACCTTAAAACCTAAATCCTACATTAAAATCATAAACCTAACCCCTGAATCCGAAATAATAAAATCCTAAAACCTAGCCCCAAAACCCAATCTCCCAAACCCTGATCCCAAAACACTAAAACCTAAAAGCTAAACCCTAAACCCAAAAAACCATTCCCTATACTCTAATTTCAAAATCCTAAACCATAAACATTAAAACATTAAACCTACATTAGAATAATAAAACTAAACCCTGAATCCTAAACAAAAAAATCCTCAAACCTAGCCCGAAAACCCTATATCCAAAACCCTGATCCCTAAACTATAAATCCTAAAATCTGAACCCCAATCCCAAAAACATATTCCTTATACTCTAATTTCAAAATCATAAACCATAAACTATAAAACCTAAACCCTACATTAAAATCAAAAACCTTAACCCAGAATCCTAAACAAAAATATACTAAAACCTAGCCCCAAAACCCTATATATGTAACCCTGATCCCCAAAGTCCAAAACCTAAAA
The DNA here is from genome assembly GCA_963277665.1 of Viscum album. NCBI lineage: Eukaryota > Viridiplantae > Streptophyta > Magnoliopsida > Santalales > Viscaceae > Viscum > Viscum album. The sequence continues at coordinate 36,407 of CAUJRU010001953.1, read as the reverse complement.
GCTAAACCCTAAACCCAAAAACATAATCCCTATACCCCAATTTTAAAATCCTAAACCCTACTCCTTAAAAACTAATCCCGATATTAAAATCATAATCCTAAACCCTGAATCCTAAACAAAAAAAATCATGAAACCTAGCCAAAAAACCCTATATCCGAAACCCAGATCCCTAATCTCCAAAACCTAAAAGATGAACGCTAAACCCAAACAAATATTCCCTATACAAAAATTTCAAAATCCTAAACCCAAAACCTTAAAAGATAAACCCTACATCCAAATCATAAACCTAAATCGTGAATCCTAAAAAAATCCTAAAACCTAGCCCCAAAACCCTATATCCGAAACCCTGATCCTTAAACTCTAAATCCTAAAATCTGAACCTTAAACCCAAAAAAATATTCCCTATAACCTAATTTCAAAATTATAAATGATAAACCTTAAAAACTAAACCCTACATTAAAACCATAAACCTAAAAGGTAAATCCTAAACAAAAAAACATCCTAAAACCGAGGCCCAAAACCCAATATCTGAAACCCTGAACCGTAAAATCTAAAACCTAAAAGCTGAAACCTAAAACCAAAAACATATTCACTATACCCTAATTTCAAAATACTAAACCACAAAACATAAAAACTAAACCGTAAATTAAAATCATAAACCTAAACCCTGAATTCTAAACAAAAAAAATCCTAAAACCTATCCCCAAAACCCTATATGTGAAACCCTGATCCCTAAACTCTAAAACATAAAAGCTGAACCCTAAACAAAAAAACATATTCCATATACCCTAATTTTAAAATCCTAAACCCTAAAAGTTAAAACCTAAAAACTAAATTAAAATCATAAACCAAAACCCTGAATCCTAAACAAAAAAAAATCCTAAAACCTAGCCCCAAAACCCTATATCCGAAAACCTAATCACTAAACTCTAAAACATAAAAGCTGAAACATAACCCAAAAATAGATTCCCAATACCATAATTTCAAAATCCTAATATCTAAACCTTAAAACCAAACCCTATATTAAAATCATAAACTTAAACCCCGAATCCCAAACAAAAAAAAATCCAAAAACCTATCCCCAAAACCCTATATCTGAAACCCTGAACACTAAACTCTAAAACCTAAAAGTTGACACACAAACCCAAAAAAATATTCCCTATACCCAAATTTAATAATCCTAAACAAAAAAAATTATAAAACCTAACCCCAAAACCCAATATCCCAAACCCTGATCCCTAAAATCTAAAACCTAAAAGCTGAACCAAAAAAAAATCTGATTCCCTATACACGAATTTCAAAATCCTAAATTCTAAACCTTTAAACCTAAACCCTACATTAGAATCATAAACCTAAACCCTGAATCCTAAACAAAAAAATCCTAAAACCTAGCTCCAAAACCCGATATCCAAAACCCTGACCCCTAAACTCTAAATCCTAAAATCTGAACCTGAAACAAAAAAATATTCCTTATACCTTAATTTCAAAATCATAAACCCTAAACCTTAAAATATAAACCCTACATTAAAATCATAAACCTAAACCCAGAATCCTAAACAAAAATATCCTAAAACCTAGCCCGAAAACCCTGTATATGAAACCATGATCCCTAAACTCTAAAACCTAAAAGCTAAACCCTCAACCTAAAAACATATTCCCTATACCCTAATTTCAAAATCCAAAACCCTAAACCTTAAAAACTAATCCCGACATTAAAATCGTAAACCTAAACCCGAAATCCTAAAAAACAAATCCTGAAACCTAACCCCAATACCCTATATCTGAAACCCAAATCCCGAAACTCTGTAACCTAAAAGCTGAACGTTAAACCCAAACACATATTCCCTATACAATAATTTCAAAATCCTAAACCCCAAACCTTAAATAATAAACCCTACATCGAAATCATAAACCTAAACCGTGAATCCTAAAAAAATCCAAAAACCTAGCCCCAAACCCCTATATCCGAAACCCTGATCCCTAAAATCTAAGTCCAAAAATCTGAACCCTAAACCCAAAAACATATTCCCTATAAACTAATTTCAAAATTCTAAATGATAAACCTTAAAACATAAACCCTACAATCAAATCAGAAACCTAAACACTGAATCCTAAACAAAAAAAATCCTAAACCTAGCCCCAAAACCCTATATATGAAACCTTGATCCCTAAAATCTAAAACCTAAAAGCTGAACCCTAAAGCCCCAAAATATTCCCTATGCTTTAATTTCAAAAACCTAAACCCTAAAACTTAAAACCTAAACCCTACATTAAAATCATAAACCAAAACTATGAATCCTAAACAAAAAAATCATAAAACCTATTCTGAAAACCTGATGCCTAAACTCTAAAACCTAAATCTGAACCCTAAATCCAAAAAACATATTCCATATACGAAAATTTTAAAATCCTAAAACCTAAACCTTAAAACCTAAACCCTACATTTAAATCATAAACCTAAACCCTGAATCCCAAACAAAAAAAAATCCTAAAACCTCTCCCCAAAATCCTATATCAAAAACCCTCATACCAAAATTTCTAAAACCTAAAAGTTGAACCCTAAACCCAGAAACATATTTCATATACCCTAATTTCAAAATCTTATACCCTAACCTTAAAACCTAAACCCTGCTTTAAAATCATAAACCTAAACCCTGAATCCTAAACAAAAAAAAAAATAAAATATAGCCCCAAAACCCTAATCCCTATACCCTTATTTAAAAATCCTAAATCCTAAACCTTAAAACCTAAACCGTAAATTAAAATAATAAACCAAAACCCTAAATCCTAAACAAAAAAAATCCTAAAACCTAGCCCCAAAAAACTATATCTGAAACCCCAATCCCTAAACTCTAAAACCTAAAAGCTGAAACCTAAAATCAAAAACCTATTCCATATACCCTAATATCGAAATCCTAAACAATAAATCTTAAAACCTAAACCCAACATTAAAATAATAAACCTAAACCCTGAATCCTAAAAAAATATCCTAAAACCTAGCCCCAAAACCCTATATCCGAAAGCCTGATCCCTAAACTCTAAAACTTAAAAGCAAAACCCTAAACCCAAAAACACATTCCCTACACTCTAATTTTAAAATCCCAAACCCTAAACCTTAAAACCTAAATCCTACATTAAAATCATAAACCTAACCCCTGAATCCGAAATAATAAAATCCTAAAACCTAGCCCCAAAACCCAATCTCCCAAACCCTGATCCCAAAACACTAAAACCTAAAAGCTAAACCCTAAACCCAAAAAACCATTCCCTATACTCTAATTTCAAAATCCTAAACCATAAACATTAAAACATTAAACCTACATTAGAATAATAAAACTAAACCCTGAATCCTAAACAAAAAAATCCTCAAACCTAGCCCGAAAACCCTATATCCAAAACCCTGATCCCTAAACTATAAATCCTAAAATCTGAACCCCAATCCCAAAAACATATTCCTTATACTCTAATTTCAAAATCATAAACCATAAACTATAAAACCTAAACCCTACATTAAAATCAAAAACCTTAACCCAGAATCCTAAACAAAAATATACTAAAACCTAGCCCCAAAACCCTATATATGTAACCCTGATCCCCAAAGTCCAAAACCTAAAAGCTAAACCCTAAACCCAAAAACATAATCCCTATACCCCAATTTTAAAATCCTAAACCCTACTCCTTAAAAACTAATCCCGATATTAAAATCATAATCCTAAACCCTGAATCCTAAACAAAAAAAATCATGAAACCTAGCCAAAAAACCCTATATCCGAAACCCAGATCCCTAATCTCCAAAACCTAAAAGATGAACGCTAAACCCAAACAAATATTCCCTATACAAAAATTTCAAAATCCTAAACCCAAAACCTTAAAAGATAAACCCTACATCCAAATCATAAACCTAAATCGTGAATCCTAAAAAAATCCTAAAACCTAGCCCCAAAACCCTATATCCGAAACCCTGATCCTTAAACTCTAAATCCTAAAATCTGAACCTTAAACCCAAAAAAATATTCCCTATAACCTAATTTCAAAATTATAAATGATAAACCTTAAAAACTAAACCCTACATTAAAACCATAAACCTAAAAGGTAAATCCTAAACAAAAAAACATCCTAAAACCGAGGCCCAAAACCCAATATCTGAAACCCTGAACCGTAAAATCTAAAACCTAAAAGCTGAAACCTAAAACCAAAAACATATTCACTATACCCTAATTTCAAAATACTAAACCACAAAACATAAAAACTAAACCGTAAATTAAAATCATAAACCTAAACCCTGAATTCTAAACAAAAAAAATCCTAAAACCTATCCCCAAAACCCTATATGTGAAACCCTGATCCCTAAACTCTAAAACATAAAAGCTGAACCCTAAACAAAAAAACATATTCCATATACCCTAATTTTAAAATCCTAAACCCTAAAAGTTAAAACCTAAAAACTAAATTAAAATCATAAACCAAAACCCTGAATCCTAAACAAAAAAAAATCCTAAAACCTAGCCCCAAAACCCTATATCCGAAAACCTAATCACTAAACTCTAAAACATAAAAGCTGAAACATAACCCAAAAATAGATTCCCAATACCATAATTTCAAAATCCTAATATCTAAACCTTAAAACCAAACCCTATATTAAAATCATAAACTTAAACCCCGAATCCCAAACAAAAAAAAATCCAAAAACCTATCCCCAAAACCCTATATCTGAAACCCTGAACACTAAACTCTAAAACCTAAAAGTTGACACACAAACCCAAAAAAATATTCCCTATACCCAAATTTAATAATCCTAAACAAAAAAAATTATAAAACCTAACCCCAAAACCCAATATCCCAAACCCTGATCCCTAAAATCTAAAACCTAAAAGCTGAACCAAAAAAAAATCTGATTCCCTATACACGAATTTCAAAATCCTAAATTCTAAACCTTTAAACCTAAACCCTACATTAGAATCATAAACCTAAACCCTGAATCCTAAACAAAAAAATCCTAAAACCTAGCTCCAAAACCCGATATCCAAAACCCTGACCCCTAAACTCTAAATCCTAAAATCTGAACCTGAAACAAAAAAATATTCCTTATACCTTAATTTCAAAATCATAAACCCTAAACCTTAAAATATAAACCCTACATTAAAATCATAAACCTAAACCCAGAATCCTAAACAAAAATATCCTAAAACCTAGCCCGAAAACCCTGTATATGAAACCATGATCCCTAAACTCTAAAACCTAAAAGCTAAACCCTCAACCTAAAAACATATTCCCTATACCCTAATTTCAAAATCCAAAACCCTAAACCTTAAAAACTAATCCCGACATTAAAATCGTAAACCTAAACCCGAAATCCTAAAAAACAAATCCTGAAACCTAACCCCAATACCCTATATCTGAAACCCAAATCCCGAAACTCTGTAACCTAAAAGCTGAACGTTAAACCCAAACACATATTCCCTATACAATAATTTCAAAATCCTAAACCCCAAACCTTAAATAATAAACCCTACATCGAAATCATAAACCTAAACCGTGAATCCTAAAAAAATCCAAAAACCTAGCCCCAAACCCCTATATCCGAAACCCTGATCCCTAAAATCTAAGTCCAAAAATCTGAACCCTAAACCCAAAAACATATTCCCTATAAACTAATTTCAAAATTCTAAATGATAAACCTTAAAACATAAACCCTACAATAAAATCAGAAACCTAAACACTGAATCCTAAACAAAAAAAATCCTAAACCTAGCCCCAAAACCCTATATATGAAACCTTGATCCCTAAAATCTAAAACCTAAAAGCTGAACCCTAAAGCCCCAAAATATTCCCTATGCTTTAATTTGAAAAACCTAAACCCTAAAACTTAAAACCTAAACCCTACATTAAAATCATAAACCAAAACTATGAATCCTAAACAAAAAAATCATAAAACCTATTCTGAAAACCTGATGCCTAAACTCTAAAACCTAAATCTGAACCCTAAATCCAAAAAACATATTCCATATACGAAAATTTTAAAATCCTAAAACCTAAACCTTAAAACCTAAACCCTACATTTAAATCATAAACCTAAACCCTGAATCCCAAACAAAAAAAAATCCTAAAACCTCTCCCCAAAATCCTATATCAAAAACCCTCATACCAAAATTTCTAAAACCTAAAAGTTGAACCCTAAACCCAGAAACATATTTCATATACCCTAATTTCAAAATCTTATACCCTAACCTTAAAACCTAAACCCTGCTTTAAAATCATAAACCTAAACCCTGAATCCTAAACAAAAAAAAAAATAAAATATAGCCCCAAAACCCTAATCCCTATACCCTTATTTAAAAATCCTAAATCCTAAACCTTAAAACCTAAACCGTAAATTAAAATAATAAACCAAAACCCTAAATCCTAAACAAAAAAAATCCTAAAACCTAGCCCCAAAAAACTATATCTGAAACCCCAATCCCTAAACTCTAAAACCTAAAAGCTGAAACCTAAAATCAAAAACCTATTCCATATACCCTAATATCGAAATCCTAAACAATAAATCTTAAAACCTAAACCCAACATTAAAATAATAAACCTAAACCCTGAATCCTAAAAAAATATCCTAAAACCTAGCCCCAAAACCCTATATCCGAAAGCCTGATCCCTAAACTCTAAAACTTAAAAGCAAAACCCTAAACCCAAAAACACATTCCCTACACTCTAATTTTAAAATCCCAAACCCTAAACCTTAAAACCTAAATCCTACATTAAAATCATAAACCTAACCCCTGAATCCGAAATAATAAAATCCTAAAACCTAGCCCCAAAACCCAATCTCCCAAACCCTGATCCCAAAACACTAAAACCTAAAAGCTAAACCCTAAACCCAAAAAACCATTCCCTATACTCTAATTTCAAAATCCTAAACCATAAACATTAAAACATTAAACCTACATTAGAATAATAAAACTAAACCCTGAATCCTAAACAAAAAAATCCTCAAACCTAGCCCGAAAACCCTATATCCAAAACCCTGATCCCTAAACTATAAATCCTAAAATCTGAACCCCAATCCCAAAAACATATTCCTTATACTCTAATTTCAAAATCATAAACCATAAACTATAAAACCTAAACCCTACATTAAAATCAAAAACCTTAACCCAGAATCCTAAACAAAAATATACTAAAACCTAGCCCCAAAACCCTATATATGTAACCCTGATCCCCAAAGTCCAAAACCTAAAAGCTAAACCCTAAACCCAAAAACATAATCCCTATACCCCAATTTTAAAATCCTAAACCCTACTCCTTAAAAACTAATCCCGATATTAAAATCATAATCCTAAACCCTGAATCCTAAACAAAAAAAATCATGAAACCTAGCCAAAAAACCCTATATCCGAAACCCAGATCCCTAATCTCCAAAACCTAAAAGATGAACGCTAAACCCAAACAAATATTCCCTATACAAAAATTTCAAAATCCTAAACCCAAAACCTTAAAAGATAAACCCTACATCCAAATCATAAACCTAAATCGTGAATCCTAAAAAAATCCTAAAACCTAGCCCCAAAACCCTATATCCGAAACCCTGATCCTTAAACTCTAAATCCTAAAATCTGAACCTTAAACCCAAAAAAATATTCCCTATAACCTAATTTCAAAATTATAAATGATAAACCTTAAAAACTAAACCCTACATTAAAACCATAAACCTAAAAGGTAAATCCTAAACAAAAAAACATCCTAAAACCGAGGCCCAAAACCCAATATCTGAAACCCTGAACCGTAAAATCTAAAACCTAAAAGCTGAAACCTAAAACCAAAAACATATTCACTATACCCTAATTTCAAAATACTAAACCACAAAACATAAAAACTAAACCGTAAATTAAAATCATAAACCTAAACCCTGAATTCTAAACAAAAAAAATCCTAAAACCTATCCCCAAAACCCTATATGTGAAACCCTGATCCCTAAACTCTAAAACATAAAAGCTGAACCCTAAACAAAAAAACATATTCCATATACCCTAATTTTAAAATCCTAAACCCTAAAAGTTAAAACCTAAAAACTAAATTAAAATCATAAACCAAAACCCTGAATCCTAAACAAAAAAAAATCCTAAAACCTAGCCCCAAAACCCTATATCCGAAAACCTAATCACTAAACTCTAAAACATAAAAGCTGAAACATAACCCAAAAATAGATTCCCAATACCATAATTTCAAAATCCTAATATCTAAACCTTAAAACCAAACCCTATATTAAAATCATAAACTTAAACCCCGAATCCCAAACAAAAAAAAATCCAAAAACCTATCCCCAAAACCCTATATCTGAAACCCTGAACACTAAACTCTAAAACCTAAAAGTTGACACACAAACCCAAAAAAATATTCCCTATACCCAAATTTAATAATCCTAAACAAAAAAAATTATAAAACCTAACCCCAAAACCCAATATCCCAAACCCTGATCCCTAAAATCTAAAACCTAAAAGCTGAACCAAAAAAAAATCTGATTCCCTATACACGAATTTCAAAATCCTAAATTCTAAACCTTTAAACCTAAACCCTACATTAGAATCATAAACCTAAACCCTGAATCCTAAACAAAAAAATCCTAAAACCTAGCTCCAAAACCCGATATCCAAAACCCTGACCCCTAAACTCTAAATCCTAAAAATCTGAACCTGAAACAAAAAAATATTCCTTATACCTTAATTTCAAAATCATAAACCCTAAACCTTAAAATATAAACCCTACATTAAAATCATAAACCTAAACCCAGAATCCTAAACAAAAATATCCTAAAACCTAGCCCGAAAACCCTGTATATGAAACCATGATCCCTAAACTCTAAAACCTAAAAGCTAAACCCTCAACCTAAAAACATATTCCCTATACCCTAATTTCAAAATCCAAAACCCTAAACCTTAAAAACTAATCCCGACATTAAAATCGTAAACCTAAACCCGAAATCCTAAAAAACAAATCCTGAAACCTAACCCCAATACCCTATATCTGAAACCCAAATCCCGAAACTCTGTAACCTAAAAGCTGAACGTTAAACCCAAACACATATTCCCTATACAATAATTTCAAAATCCTAAACCCCAAACCTTAAATAATAAACCCTACATCGAAATCATAAACCTAAACCGTGAATCCTAAAAAAATCCAAAAACCTAGCCCCAAACCCCTATATCCGAAACCCTGATCCCTAAAATCTAAGTCCAAAAATCTGAACCCTAAACCCAAAAACATATTCCCTATAAACTAATTTCAAAATTCTAAATGATAAACCTTAAAACATAAACCCTACAATCAAATCAGAAACCTAAACACTGAATCCTAAACAAAAAAAATCCTAAACCTAGCCCCAAAACCCTATATATGAAACCTTGATCCCTAAAATCTAAAACCTAAAAGCTGAACCCTAAAGCCCCAAAATATTCCCTATGCTTTAATTTCAAAAACCTAAACCCTAAAACTTAAAACCTAAACCCTACATTAAAATCATAAACCAAAACTATGAATCCTAAACAAAAAAATCATAAAACCTATTCTGAAAACCTGATGCCTAAACTCTAAAACCTAAATCTGAACCCTAAATCCAAAAAACATATTCCATATACGAAAATTTTAAAATCCTAAAACCTAAACCTTAAAACCTAAACCCTACATTTAAATCATAAACCTAAACCCTGAATCCCAAACAAAAAAAAATCCTAAAACCTCTCCCCAAAATCCTATATCAAAAACCCTCATACCAAAATTTCTAAAACCTAAAAGTTGAACCCTAAACCCAGAAACATATTTCATATACCCTAATTTCAAAATCTTATACCCTAACCTTAAAACCTAAACCCTGCTTTAAAATCATAAACCTAAACCCTGAATCCTAAACAAAAAAAAAAATAAAATATAGCCCCAAAACCCTAATCCCTATACCCTTATTTAAAAATCCTAAATCCTAAACCTTAAAACCTAAACCGTAAATTAAAATAATAAACCAAAACCCTAAATCCTAAACAAAAAAAATCCTAAAACCTAGCCCCAAAAAACTATATCTGAAACCCCAATCCCTAAACTCTAAAACCTAAAAGCTGAAACCTAAAATCAAAAACCTATTCCATATACCCTAATATCGAAATCCTAAACAATAAATCTTAAAACCTAAACCCAACATTAAAATAATAAACCTAAACCCTGAATCCTAAAAAAATATCCTAAAACCTAGCCCCAAAACCCTATATCCGAAAGCCTGATCCCTAAACTCTAAAACTTAAAAGCAAAACCCTAAACCCAAAAACACATTCCCTACACTCTAATTTTAAAATCCCAAACCCTAAACCTTAAAACCTAAATCCTACATTAAAATCATAAACCTAACCCCTGAATCCGAAATAATAAAATCCTAAAACCTAGCCCCAAAACCCAATCTCCCAAACCCTGATCCCAAAACACTAAAACCTAAAAGCTAAACCCTAAACCCAAAAAACCATTCCCTATACTCTAATTTCAAAATCCTAAACCATAAACATTAAAACATTAAACCTACATTAGAATAATAAAACTAAACCCTGAATCCTAAACAAAAAAATCCTCAAACCTAGCCCGAAAACCCTATATCCAAAACCCTGATCCCTAAACTATAAATCCTAAAATCTGAACCCCAATCCCAAAAACATATTCCTTATACTCTAATTTCAAAATCATAAACCATAAACTATAAAACCTAAACCCTACATTAAAATCAAAAACCTTAACCCAGAATCCTAAACAAAAATATACTAAAACCTAGCCCCAAAACCCTATATATGTAACCCTGATCCCCAAAGTCCAAAACCTAAAAGCTAAACCCTAAACCCAAAAACATAATCCCTATACCCCAATTTTAAAATCCTAAACCCTACTCCTTAAAAACTAATCCCGATATTAAAATCATAATCCTAAACCCTGAATCCTAAACAAAAAAAATCATGAAACCTAGCCAAAAAACCCTATATCCGAAACCCAGATCCCTAATCTCCAAAACCTAAAAGATGAACGCTAAACCCAAACAAATATTCCCTATACAAAAATTTCAAAATCCTAAACCCAAAACCTTAAAAGATAAACCCTACATCCAAATCATAAACCTAAATCGTGAATCCTAAAAAAATCCTAAAACCTAGCCCCAAAACCCTATATCCGAAACCCTGATCCTTAAACTCTAAATCCTAAAATCTGAACCTTAAACCCAAAAAAATATTCCCTATAACCTAATTTCAAAATTATAAATGATAAACCTTAAAAACTAAACCCTACATTAAAACCATAAACCTAAAAGGTAAATCCTAAACAAAAAAACATCCTAAAACCGAGGCCCAAAACCCAATATCTGAAACCCTGAACCGTAAAATCTAAAACCTAAAAGCTGAAACCTAAAACCAAAAACATATTCACTATACCCTAATTTCAAAATACTAAACCACAAAACATAAAAACTAAACCGTAAATTAAAATCATAAACCTAAACCCTGAATTCTAAACAAAAAAAATCCTAAAACCTATCCCCAAAACCCTATATGTGAAACCCTGATCCCTAAACTCTAAAACATAAAAGCTGAACCCTAAACAAAAAAACATATTCCATATACCCTAATTTTAAAATCCTAAACCCTAAAAGTTAAAACCTAAAAACTAAATTAAAATCATAAACCAAAACCCTGAATCCTAAACAAAAAAAAATCCTAAAACCTAGCCCCAAAACCCTATATCCGAAAACCTAATCACTAAACTCTAAAACATAAAAGCTGAAACATAACCCAAAAATAGATTCCCAATACCATAATTTCAAAATCCTAATATCTAAACCTTAAAACCAAACCCTATATTAAAATCATAAACTTAAACCCCGAATCCCAAACAAAAAAAAATCCAAAAACCTATCCCCAAAACCCTATATCTGAAACCCTGAACACTAAACTCTAAAACCTAAAAGTTGACACACAAACCCAAAAAAATATTCCCTATACCCAAATTTAATAATCCTAAACAAAAAAAATTATAAAACCTAACCCCAAAACCCAATATCCCAAACCCTGATCCCTAAAATCTAAAACCTAAAAGCTGAACCAAAAAAAAATCTGATTCCCTATACACGAATTTCAAAATCCTAAATTCTAAACCTTTAAACCTAAACCCTACATTAGAATCATAAACCTAAACCCTGAATCCTAAACAAAAAAATCCTAAAACCTAGCTCCAAAACCCGATATCCAAAACCCTGACCCCTAAACTCTAAATCCTAAAATCTGAACCTGAAACAAAAAAATATTCCTTATACCTTAATTTCAAAATCATAAACCCTAAACCTTAAAATATAAACCCTACATTAAAATCATAAACCTAAACCCAGAATCCTAAACAAAAATATCCTAAAACCTAGCCCGAAAACCCTGTATATGAAACCATGATCCCTAAACTCTAAAACCTAAAAGCTAAACCCTCAACCTAAAAACATATTCCCTATACCCTAATTTCAAAATCCAAAACCCTAAACCTTAAAAACTAATCCCGACATTAAAATCGTAAACCTAAACCCGAAATCCTAAAAAACAAATCCTGAAACCTAACCCCAATACCCTATATCTGAAACCCAAATCCCGAAACTCTGTAACCTAAAAGCTGAACGTTAAACCCAAACACATATTCCCTATACAATAATTTCAAAATCCTAAACCCCAAACCTTAAATAATAAACCCTACATCGAAATCATAAACCTAAACCGTGAATCCTAAAAAAATCCAAAAACCTAGCCCCAAACCCCTATATCCGAAACCCTGATCCCTAAAATCTAAGTCCAAAAATCTGAACCCTAAACCCAAAAACATATTCCCTATAAACTAATTTCAAAATTCTAAATGATAAACCTTAAAACATAAACCCTACAATCAAATCAGAAACCTAAACACTGAATCCTAAACAAAAAAAATCCTAAACCTAGCCCCAAAACCCTATATATGAAACCTTGATCCCTAAAATCTAAAACCTAAAAGCTGAACCCTAAAGCCCCAAAATATTCCCTATGCTTTAATTTCAAAAACCTAAACCCTAAAACTTAAAACCTAAACCCTACATTAAAATCATAAACCAAAACTATGAATCCTAAACAAAAAAATCATAAAACCTATTCTGAAAACCTGATGCCTAAACTCTAAAACCTAAATCTGAACCCTAAATCCAAAAAACATATTCCATATACGAAAATTTTAAAATCCTAAAACCTAAACCTTAAAACCTAAACCCTACATTTAAATCATAAACCTAAACCCTGAATCCCAAACAAAAAAAAATCCTAAAACCTCTCCCCAAAATCCTATATCAAAAACCCTCATACCAAAATTTCTAAAACCTAAAAGTTGAACCCTAAACCCAGAAACATATTTCATATACCCTAATTTCAAAATCTTATACCCTAACCTTAAAACCTAAACCCTGCTTTAAAATCATAAACCTAAACCCTGAATCCTAAACAAAAAAAAAAATAAAATATAGCCCCAAAACCCTAATCCCTATACCCTTATTTAAAAATCCTAAATCCTAAACCTTAAAACCTAAACCGTAAATTAAAATAATAAACCAAAACCCTAAATCCTAAACAAAAAAAATCCTAAAACCTAGCCCCAAAAAACTATATCTGAAACCCCAATCCCTAAACTCTAAAACCTAAAAGCTGAAACCTAAAATCAAAAACCTATTCCATATACCCTAATATCGAAATCCTAAACAATAAATCTTAAAACCTAAACCCAACATTAAAATAATAAACCTAAACCCTGAATCCTAAAAAAATATCCTAAAACCTAGCCCCAAAACCCTATATCCGAAAGCCTGATCCCTAAACTCTAAAACTTAAAAGCAAAACCCTAAACCCAAAAACACATTCCCTACACTCTAATTTTAAAATCCCAAACCCTAAACCTTAAAACCTAAATCCTACATTAAAATCATAAACCTAACCCCTGAATCCGAAATAATAAAATCCTAAAACCTAGCCCCAAAACCCAATCTCCCAAACCCTGATCCCAAAACACTAAAACCTAAAAGCTAAACCCTAAACCCAAAAAACCATTCCCTATACTCTAATTTCAAAATCCTAAACCATAAACATTAAAACATTAAACCTACATTAGAATAATAAAACTAAACCCTGAATCCTAAACAAAAAAATCCTCAAACCTAGCCCGAAAACCCTATATCCAAAACCCTGATCCCTAAACTATAAATCCTAAAATCTGAACCCCAATCCCAAAAACATATTCCTTATACTCTAATTTCAAAATCATAAACCATAAACTATAAAACCTAAACCCTACATTAAAATCAAAAACCTTAACCCAGAATCCTAAACAAAAATATACTAAAACCTAGCCCCAAAACCCTATATATGTAACCCTGATCCCCAAAGTCCAAAACCTAAAAGCTAAACCCTAAACCCAAAAACATAATCCCTATACCCCAATTTTAAAATCCTAAACCCTACTCCTTAAAAACTAATCCCGATATTAAAATCATAATCCTAAACCCTGAATCCTAAACAAAAAAAATCATGAAACCTAGCCAAAAAACCCTATATCCGAAACCCAGATCCCTAATCTCCAAAACCTAAAAGATGAACGCTAAACCCAAACAAATATTCCCTATACAAAAATTTCAAAATCCTAAACCCAAAACCTTAAAAGATAAACCCTACATCCAAATCATAAACCTAAATCGTGAATCCTAAAAAAATCCTAAAACCTAGCCCCAAAACCCTATATCCGAAACCCTGATCCTTAAACTCTAAATCCTAAAATCTGAACCTTAAACCCAAAAAAATATTCCCTATAACCTAATTTCAAAATTATAAATGATAAACCTTAAAAACTAAACCCTACATTAAAACCATAAACCTAAAAGGTAAATCCTAAACAAAAAAACATCCTAAAACCGAGGCCCAAAACCCAATATCTGAAACCCTGAACCGTAAAATCTAAAACCTAAAAGCTGAAACCTAAAACCAAAAACATATTCACTATACCCTAATTTCAAAATACTAAACCACAAAACATAAAAACTAAACCGTAAATTAAAATCATAAACCTAAACCCTGAATTCTAAACAAAAAAAATCCTAAAACCTATCCCCAAAACCCTATATGTGAAACCCTGATCCCTAAACTCTAAAACATAAAAGCTGAACCCTAAACAAAAAAACATATTCCATATACCCTAATTTTAAAATCCTAAACCCTAAAAGTTAAAACCTAAAAACTAAATTAAAATCATAAACCAAAACCCTGAATCCTAAACAAAAAAAAATCCTAAAACCTAGCCCCAAAACCCTATATCCGAAAACCTAATCACTAAACTCTAAAACATAAAAGCTGAAACATAACCCAAAAATAGATTCCCAATACCATAATTTCAAAATCCTAATATCTAAACCTTAAAACCAAACCCTATATTAAAATCATAAACTTAAACCCCGAATCCCAAACAAAAAAAAATCCAAAAACCTATCCCCAAAACCCTATATCTGAAACCCTGAACACTAAACTCTAAAACCTAAAAGTTGACACACAAACCCAAAAAAATATTCCCTATACCCAAATTTAATAATCCTAAACAAAAAAAATTATAAAACCTAACCCCAAAACCCAATATCCCAAACCCTGATCCCTAAAATCTAAAACCTAAAAGCTGAACCAAAAAAAAATCTGATTCCCTATACACGAATTTCAAAATCCTAAATTCTAAACCTTTAAACCTAAACCCTACATTAGAATCATAAACCTAAACCCTGAATCCTAAACAAAAAAATCCTAAAACCTAGCTCCAAAACCCGATATCCAAAACCCTGACCCCTAAACTCTAAATCCTAAAATCTGAACCTGAAACAAAAAAATATTCCTTATACCTTAATTTCAAAATCATAAACCCTAAACCTTAAAATATAAACCCTACATTAAAATCATAAACCTAAACCCAGAATCCTAAACAAAAATATCCTAAAACCTAGCCCGAAAACCCTGTATATGAAACCATGATCCCTAAACTCTAAAACCTAAAAGCTAAACCCTCAACCTAAAAACATATTCCCTATACCCTAATTTCAAAATCCAAAACCCTAAACCTTAAAAACTAATCCCGACATTAAAATCGTAAACCTAAACCCGAAATCCTAAAAAACAAATCCTGAAACCTAACCCCAATACCCTATATCTGAAACCCAAATCCCGAAACTCTGTAACCTAAAAGCTGAACGTTAAACCCAAACACATATTCCCTATACAATAATTTCAAAATCCTAAACCCCAAACCTTAAATAATAAACCCTACATCGAAATCATAAACCTAAACCGTGAATCCTAAAAAAATCCAAAAACCTAGCCCCAAACCCCTATATCCGAAACCCTGATCCCTAAAATCTAAGTCCAAAAATCTGAACCCTAAACCCAAAAACATATTCCCTATAAACTAATTTCAAAATTCTAAATGATAAACCTTAAAACATAAACCCTACAATCAAATCAGAAACCTAAACACTGAATCCTAAACAAAAAAAATCCTAAACCTAGCCCCAAAACCCTATATATGAAACCTTGATCCCTAAAATCTAAAACCTAAAAGCTGAACCCTAAAGCCCCAAAATATTCCCTATGCTTTAATTTCAAAAACCTAAACCCTAAAACTTAAAACCTAAACCCTACATTAAAATCATAAACCAAAACTATGAATCCTAAACAAAAAAATCATAAAACCTATTCTGAAAACCTGATGCCTAAACTCTAAAACCTAAATCTGAACCCTAAATCCAAAAAACATATTCCATATACGAAAATTTTAAAATCCTAAAACCTAAACCTTAAAACCTAAACCCTACATTTAAATCATAAACCTAAACCCTGAATCCCAAACAAAAAAAAATCCTAAAACCTCTCCCCAAAATCCTATATCAAAAACCCTCATACCAAAATTTCTAAAACCTAAAAGTTGAACCCTAAACCCAGAAACATATTTCATATACCCTAATTTCAAAATCTTATACCCTAACCTTAAAACCTAAACCCTGCTTTAAAATCATAAACCTAAACCCTGAATCCTAAACAAAAAAAAAAATAAAATATAGCCCCAAAACCCTAATCCCTATACCCTTATTTAAAAATCCTAAATCCTAAACCTTAAAACCTAAACCGTAAATTAAAATAATAAACCAAAACCCTAAATCCTAAACAAAAAAAATCCTAAAACCTAGCCCCAAAAAACTATATCTGAAACCCCAATCCCTAAACTCTAAAACCTAAAAGCTGAAACCTAAAATCAAAAACCTATTCCATATACCCTAATATCGAAATCCTAAACAATAAATCTTAAAACCTAAACCCAACATTAAAATAATAAACCTAAACCCTGAATCCTAAAAAAATATCCTAAAACCTAGCCCCAAAACCCTATATCCGAAAGCCTGATCCCTAAACTCTAAAACTTAAAAGCAAAACCCTAAACCCAAAAACACATTCCCTACACTCTAATTTTAAAATCCCAAACCCTAAACCTTAAAACCTAAATCCTACATTAAAATCATAAACCTAACCCCTGAATCCGAAATAATAAAATCCTAAAACCTAGCCCCAAAACCCAATCTCCCAAACCCTGATCCCAAAACACTAAAACCTAAAAGCTAAACCCTAAACCCAAAAAACCATTCCCTATACTCTAATTTCAAAATCCTAAACCATAAACATTAAAACATTAAACCTACATTAGAATAATAAAACTAAACCCTGAATCCTAAACAAAAAAATCCTCAAACCTAGCCCGAAAACCCTATATCCAAAACCCTGATCCCTAAACTATAAATCCTAAAATCTGAACCCCAATCCCAAAAACATATTCCTTATACTCTAATTTCAAAATCATAAACCATAAACTATAAAACCTAAACCCTACATTAAAATCAAAAACCTTAACCCAGAATCCTAAACAAAAATATACTAAAACCTAGCCCCAAAACCCTATATATGTAACCCTGATCCCCAAAGTCCAAAACCTAAAAGCTAAACCCTAAACCCAAAAACATAATCCCTATACCCCAATTTTAAAATCCTAAACCCTACTCCTTAAAAACTAATCCCGATATTAAAATCATAATCCTAAACCCTGAATCCTAAACAAAAAAAATCATGAAACCTAGCCAAAAAACCCTATATCCGAAACCCAGATCCCTAATCTCCAAAACCTAAAAGATGAACGCTAAACCCAAACAAATATTCCCTATACAAAAATTTCAAAATCCTAAACCCAAAACCTTAAAAGATAAACCCTACATCCAAATCATAAACCTAAATCGTGAATCCTAAAAAAATCCTAAAACCTAGCCCCAAAACCCTATATCCGAAACCCTGATCCTTAAACTCTAAATCCTAAAATCTGAACCTTAAACCCAAAAAAATATTCCCTATAACCTAATTTCAAAATTATAAATGATAAACCTTAAAAACTAAACCCTACATTAAAACCATAAACCTAAAAGGTAAATCCTAAACAAAAAAACATCCTAAAACCGAGGCCCAAAACCCAATATCTGAAACCCTGAACCGTAAAATCTAAAACCTAAAAGCTGAAACCTAAAACCAAAAACATATTCACTATACCCTAATTTCAAAATACTAAACCACAAAACATAAAAACTAAACCGTAAATTAAAATCATAAACCTAAACCCTGAATTCTAAACAAAAAAAATCCTAAAACCTATCCCCAAAACCCTATATGTGAAACCCTGATCCCTAAACTCTAAAACATAAAAGCTGAACCCTAAACAAAAAAACATATTCCATATACCCTAATTTTAAAATCCTAAACCCTAAAAGTTAAAACCTAAAAACTAAATTAAAATCATAAACCAAAACCCTGAATCCTAAACAAAAAAAAATCCTAAAACCTAGCCCCAAAACCCTATATCCGAAAACCTAATCACTAAACTCTAAAACATAAAAGCTGAAACATAACCCAAAAATAGATTCCCAATACCATAATTTCAAAATCCTAATATCTAAACCTTAAAACCAAACCCTATATTAAAATCATAAACTTAAACCCCGAATCCCAAACAAAAAAAAATCCAAAAACCTATCCCCAAAACCCTATATCTGAAACCCTGAACACTAAACTCTAAAACCTAAAAGTTGACACACAAACCCAAAAAAATATTCCCTATACCCAAATTTAATAATCCTAAACAAAAAAAATTATAAAACCTAACCCCAAAACCCAATATCCCAAACCCTGATCCCTAAAATCTAAAACCTAAAAGCTGAACCAAAAAAAAATCTGATTCCCTATACACGAATTTCAAAATCCTAAATTCTAAACCTTTAAACCTAAACCCTACATTAGAATCATAAACCTAAACCCTGAATCCTAAACAAAAAAATCCTAAAACCTAGCTCCAAAACCCGATATCCAAAACCCTGACCCCTAAACTCTAAATCCTAAAATCTGAACCTGAAACAAAAAAATATTCCTTATACCTTAATTTCAAAATCATAAACCCTAAACCTTAAAATATAAACCCTACATTAAAATCATAAACCTAAACCCAGAATCCTAAACAAAAATATCCTAAAACCTAGCCCGAAAACCCTGTATATGAAACCATGATCCCTAAACTCTAAAACCTAAAAGCTAAACCCTCAACCTAAAAACATATTCCCTATACCCTAATTTCAAAATCCAAAACCCTAAACCTTAAAAACTAATCCCGACATTAAAATCGTAAACCTAAACCCGAAATCCTAAAAAACAAATCCTGAAACCTAACCCCAATACCCTATATCTGAAACCCAAATCCCGAAACTCTGTAACCTAAAAGCTGAACGTTAAACCCAAACACATATTCCCTATACAATAATTTCAAAATCCTAAACCCCAAACCTTAAATAATAAACCCTACATCGAAATCATAAACCTAAACCGTGAATCCTAAAAAAATCCAAAAACCTAGCCCCAAACCCCTATATCCGAAACCCTGATCCCTAAAATCTAAGTCCAAAAATCTGAACCCTAAACCCAAAAACATATTCCCTATAAACTAATTTCAAAATTCTAAATGATAAACCTTAAAACATAAACCCTACAATCAAATCAGAAACCTAAACACTGAATCCTAAACAAAAAAAATCCTAAACCTAGCCCCAAAACCCTATATATGAAACCTTGATCCCTAAAATCTAAAACCTAAAAGCTGAACCCTAAAGCCCCAAAATATTCCCTATGCTTTAATTTGAAAAACCTAAACCCTAAAACTTAAAACCTAAACCCTACATTAAAATCATAAACCAAAACTATGAATCCTAAACAAAAAAATCATAAAACCTATTCTGAAAACCTGATGCCTAAACTCTAAAACCTAAATCTGAACCCTAAATCCAAAAAACATATTCCATATACGAAAATTTTAAAATCCTAAAACCTAAACCTTAAAACCTAAACCCTACATTTAAATCATAAACCTAAACCCTGAATCCCAAACAAAAAAAAATCCTAAAACCTCTCCCCAAAATCCTATATCAAAAACCCTCATACCAAAATTTCTAAAACCTAAAAGTTGAACCCTAAACCCAGAAACATATTTCATATACCCTAATTTCAAAATCTTATACCCTAACCTTAAAACCTAAACCCTGCTTTAAAATCATAAACCTAAACCCTGAATCCTAAACAAAAAAAAAAATAAAATATAGCCCCAAAACCCTAATCCCTATACCCTTATTTAAAAATCCTAAATCCTAAACCTTAAAACCTAAACCGTAAATTAAAATAATAAACCAAAACCCTAAATCCTAAACAAAAAAAATCCTAAAACCTAGCCCCAAAAAACTATATCTGAAACCCCAATCCCTAAACTCTAAAACCTAAAAGCTGAAACCTAAAATCAAAAACCTATTCCATATACCCTAATATCGAAATCCTAAACAATAAATCTTAAAACCTAAACCCAACATTAAAATAATAAACCTAAACCCTGAATCCTAAAAAAATATCCTAAAACCTAGCCCCAAAACCCTATATCCGAAAGCCTGATCCCTAAACTCTAAAACTTAAAAGCAAAACCCTAAACCCAAAAACACATTCCCTACACTCTAATTTTAAAATCCCAAACCCTAAACCTTAAAACCTAAATCCTACATTAAAATCATAAACCTAACCCCTGAATCCGAAATAATAAAATCCTAAAACCTAGCCCCAAAACCCAATCTCCCAAACCCTGATCCCAAAACACTAAAACCTAAAAGCTAAACCCTAAACCCAAAAAACCATTCCCTATACTCTAATTTCAAAATCCTAAACCATAAACATTAAAACATTAAACCTACATTAGAATAATAAAACTAAACCCTGAATCCTAAACAAAAAAATCCTCAAACCTAGCCCGAAAACCCTATATCCAAAACCCTGATCCCTAAACTATAAATCCTAAAATCTGAACCCCAATCCCAAAAACATATTCCTTATACTCTAATTTCAAAATCATAAACCATAAACTATAAAACCTAAACCCTACATTAAAATCAAAAACCTTAACCCAGAATCCTAAACAAAAATATACTAAAACCTAGCCCCAAAACCCTATATATGTAACCCTGATCCCCAAAGTCCAAAACCTAAAAGCTAAACCCTAAACCCAAAAACATAATCCCTATACCCCAATTTTAAAATCCTAAACCCTACTCCTTAAAAACTAATCCCGATATTAAAATCATAATCCTAAACCCTGAATCCTAAACAAAAAAAATCATGAAACCTAGCCAAAAAACCCTATATCCGAAACCCAGATCCCTAATCTCCAAAACCTAAAAGATGAACGCTAAACCCAAACAAATATTCCCTATACAAAAATTTCAAAATCCTAAACCCAAAACCTTAAAAGATAAACCCTACATCCAAATCATAAACCTAAATCGTGAATCCTAAAAAAATCCTAAAACCTAGCCCCAAAACCCTATATCCGAAACCCTGATCCTTAAACTCTAAATCCTAAAATCTGAACCTTAAACCCAAAAAAATATTCCCTATAACCTAATTTCAAAATTATAAATGATAAACCTTAAAAACTAAACCCTACATTAAAACCATAAACCTAAAAGGTAAATCCTAAACAAAAAAACATCCTAAAACCGAGGCCCAAAACCCAATATCTGAAACCCTGAACCGTAAAATCTAAAACCTAAAAGCTGAAACCTAAAACCAAAAACATATTCACTATACCCTAATTTCAAAATACTAAACCACAAAACATAAAAACTAAACCGTAAATTAAAATCATAAACCTAAACCCTGAATTCTAAACAAAAAAAATCCTAAAACCTATCCCCAAAACCCTATATGTGAAACCCTGATCCCTAAACTCTAAAACATAAAAGCTGAACCCTAAACAAAAAAACATATTCCATATACCCTAATTTTAAAATCCTAAACCCTAAAAGTTAAAACCTAAAAACTAAATTAAAATCATAAACCAAAACCCTGAATCCTAAACAAAAAAAAATCCTAAAACCTAGCCCCAAAACCCTATATCCGAAAACCTAATCACTAAACTCTAAAACATAAAAGCTGAAACATAACCCAAAAATAGATTCCCAATACCATAATTTCAAAATCCTAATATCTAAACCTTAAAACCAAACCCTATATTAAAATCATAAACTTAAACCCCGAATCCCAAACAAAAAAAAATCCAAAAACCTATCCCCAAAACCCTATATCTGAAACCCTGAACACTAAACTCTAAAACCTAAAAGTTGACACACAAACCCAAAAAAATATTCCCTATACCCAAATTTAATAATCCTAAACAAAAAAAATTATAAAACCTAACCCCAAAACCCAATATCCCAAACCCTGATCCCTAAAATCTAAAACCTAAAAGCTGAACCAAAAAAAAATCTGATTCCCTATACACGAATTTCAAAATCCTAAATTCTAAACCTTTAAACCTAAACCCTACATTAGAATCATAAACCTAAACCCTGAATCCTAAACAAAAAAATCCTAAAACCTAGCTCCAAAACCCGATATCCAAAACCCTGACCCCTAAACTCTAAATCCTAAAATCTGAACCTGAAACAAAAAAATATTCCTTATACCTTAATTTCAAAATCATAAACCCTAAACCTTAAAATATAAACCCTACATTAAAATCATAAACCTAAACCCAGAATCCTAAACAAAAATATCCTAAAACCTAGCCCGAAAACCCTGTATATGAAACCATGATCCCTAAACTCTAAAACCTAAAAGCTAAACCCTCAACCTAAAAACATATTCCCTATACCCTAATTTCAAAATCCAAAACCCTAAACCTTAAAAACTAATCCCGACATTAAAATCGTAAACCTAAACCCGAAATCCTAAAAAACAAATCCTGAAACCTAACCCCAATACCCTATATCTGAAACCCAAATCCCGAAACTCTGTAACCTAAAAGCTGAACGTTAAACCCAAACACATATTCCCTATACAATAATTTCAAAATCCTAAACCCCAAACCTTAAATAATAAACCCTACATCGAAATCATAAACCTAAACCGTGAATCCTAAAAAAATCCAAAAACCTAGCCCCAAACCCCTATATCCGAAACCCTGATCCCTAAAATCTAAGTCCAAAAATCTGAACCCTAAACCCAAAAACATATTCCCTATAAACTAATTTCAAAATTCTAAATGATAAACCTTAAAACATAAACCCTACAATCAAATCAGAAACCTAAACACTGAATCCTAAACAAAAAAAATCCTAAACCTAGCCCCAAAACCCTATATATGAAACCTTGATCCCTAAAATCTAAAACCTAAAAGCTGAACCCTAAAGCCCCAAAATATTCCCTATGCTTTAATTTCAAAAACCTAAACCCTAAAACTTAAAACCTAAACCCTACATTAAAATCATAAACCAAAACTATGAATCCTAAACAAAAAAATCATAAAACCTATTCTGAAAACCTGATGCCTAAACTCTAAAACCTAAATCTGAACCCTAAATCCAAAAAACATATTCCATATACGAAAATTTTAAAATCCTAAAACCTAAACCTTAAAACCTAAACCCTACATTTAAATCATAAACCTAAACCCTGAATCCCAAACAAAAAAAAATCCTAAAACCTCTCCCCAAAATCCTATATCAAAAACCCTCATACCAAAATTTCTAAAACCTAAAAGTTGAACCCTAAACCCAGAAACATATTTCATATACCCTAATTTCAAAATCTTATACCCTAACCTTAAAACCTAAACCCTGCTTTAAAATCATAAACCTAAACCCTGAATCCTAAACAAAAAAAAAAATAAAATATAGCCCCAAAACCCTAATCCCTATACCCTTATTTAAAAATCCTAAATCCTAAACCTTAAAACCTAAACCGTAAATTAAAATAATAAACCAAAACCCTAAATCCTAAACAAAAAAAATCCTAAAACCTAGCCCCAAAAAACTATATCTGAAACCCCAATCCCTAAACTCTAAAACCTAAAAGCTGAAACCTAAAATCAAAAACCTATTCCATATACCCTAATATCGAAATCCTAAACAATAAATCTTAAAACCTAAACCCAACATTAAAATAATAAACCTAAACCCTGAATCCTAAAAAAATATCCTAAAACCTAGCCCCAAAACCCTATATCCGAAAGCCTGATCCCTAAACTCTAAAACTTAAAAGCAAAACCCTAAACCCAAAAACACATTCCCTACACTCTAATTTTAAAATCCCAAACCCTAAACCTTAAAACCTAAATCCTACATTAAAATCATAAACCTAACCCCTGAATCCGAAATAATAAAATCCTAAAACCTAGCCCCAAAACCCAATCTCCCAAACCCTGATCCCAAAACACTAAAACCTAAAAGCTAAACCCTAAACCCAAAAAACCATTCCCTATACTCTAATTTCAAAATCCTAAACCATAAACATTAAAACATTAAACCTACATTAGAATAATAAAACTAAACCCTGAATCCTAAACAAAAAAATCCTCAAACCTAGCCCGAAAACCCTATATCCAAAACCCTGATCCCTAAACTATAAATCCTAAAATCTGAACCCCAATCCCAAAAACATATTCCTTATACTCTAATTTCAAAATCATAAACCATAAACTATAAAACCTAAACCCTACATTAAAATCAAAAACCTTAACCCAGAATCCTAAACAAAAATATACTAAAACCTAGCCCCAAAACCCTATATATGTAACCCTGATCCCCAAAGTCCAAAACCTAAAAGCTAAACCCTAAACCCAAAAACATAATCCCTATACCCCAATTTTAAAATCCTAAACCCTACTCCTTAAAAACTAATCCCGATATTAAAATCATAATCCTAAACCCTGAATCCTAAACAAAAAAAATCATGAAACCTAGCCAAAAAACCCTATATCCGAAACCCAGATCCCTAATCTCCAAAACCTAAAAGATGAACGCTAAACCCAAACAAATATTCCCTATACAAAAATTTCAAAATCCTAAACCCAAAACCTTAAAAGATAAACCCTACATCCAAATCATAAACCTAAATCGTGAATCCTAAAAAAATCCTAAAACCTAGCCCCAAAACCCTATATCCGAAACCCTGATCCTTAAACTCTAAATCCTAAAATCTGAACCTTAAACCCAAAAAAATATTCCCTATAACCTAATTTCAAAATTATAAATGATAAACCTTAAAAACTAAACCCTACATTAAAACCATAAACCTAAAAGGTAAATCCTAAACAAAAAAACATCCTAAAACCGAGGCCCAAAACCCAATATCTGAAACCCTGAACCGTAAAATCTAAAACCTAAAAGCTGAAACCTAAAACCAAAAACATATTCACTATACCCTAATTTCAAAATACTAAACCACAAAACATAAAAACTAAACCGTAAATTAAAATCATAAACCTAAACCCTGAATTCTAAACAAAAAAAATCCTAAAACCTATCCCCAAAACCCTATATGTGAAACCCTGATCCCTAAACTCTAAAACATAAAAGCTGAACCCTAAACAAAAAAACATATTCCATATACCCTAATTTTAAAATCCTAAACCCTAAAAGTTAAAACCTAAAAACTAAATTAAAATCATAAACCAAAACCCTGAATCCTAAACAAAAAAAAATCCTAAAACCTAGCCCCAAAACCCTATATCCGAAAACCTAATCACTAAACTCTAAAACATAAAAGCTGAAACATAACCCAAAAATAGATTCCCAATACCATAATTTCAAAATCCTAATATCTAAACCTTAAAACCAAACCCTATATTAAAATCATAAACTTAAACCCCGAATCCCAAACAAAAAAAAATCCAAAAACCTATCCCCAAAACCCTATATCTGAAACCCTGAACACTAAACTCTAAAACCTAAAAGTTGACACACAAACCCAAAAAAATATTCCCTATACCCAAATTTAATAATCCTAAACAAAAAAAATTATAAAACCTAACCCCAAAACCCAATATCCCAAACCCTGATCCCTAAAATCTAAAACCTAAAAGCTGAACCAAAAAAAAATCTGATTCCCTATACACGAATTTCAAAATCCTAAATTCTAAACCTTTAAACCTAAACCCTACATTAGAATCATAAACCTAAACCCTGAATCCTAAACAAAAAAATCCTAAAACCTAGCTCCAAAACCCGATATCCAAAACCCTGACCCCTAAACTCTAAATCCTAAAATCTGAACCTGAAACAAAAAAATATTCCTTATACCTTAATTTCAAAATCATAAACCCTAAACCTTAAAATATAAACCCTACATTAAAATCATAAACCTAAACCCAGAATCCTAAACAAAAATATCCTAAAACCTAGCCCGAAAACCCTGTATATGAAACCATGATCCCTAAACTCTAAAACCTAAAAGCTAAACCCTCAACCTAAAAACATATTCCCTATACCCTAATTTCAAAATCCAAAACCCTAAACCTTAAAAACTAATCCCGACATTAAAATCGTAAACCTAAACCCGAAATCCTAAAAAACAAATCCTGAAACCTAACCCCAATACCCTATATCTGAAACCCAAATCCCGAAACTCTGTAACCTAAAAGCTGAACGTTAAACCCAAACACATATTCCCTATACAATAATTTCAAAATCCTAAACCCCAAACCTTAAATAATAAACCCTACATCGAAATCATAAACCTAAACCGTGAATCCTAAAAAAATCCAAAAACCTAGCCCCAAACCCCTATATCCGAAACCCTGATCCCTAAAATCTAAGTCCAAAAATCTGAACCCTAAACCCAAAAACATATTCCCTATAAACTAATTTCAAAATTCTAAATGATAAACCTTAAAACATAAACCCTACAATCAAATCAGAAACCTAAACACTGAATCCTAAACAAAAAAAATCCTAAACCTAGCCCCAAAACCCTATATATGAAACCTTGATCCCTAAAATCTAAAACCTAAAAGCTGAACCCTAAAGCCCCAAAATATTCCCTATGCTTTAATTTCAAAAACCTAAACCCTAAAACTTAAAACCTAAACCCTACATTAAAATCATAAACCAAAACTATGAATCCTAAACAAAAAAATCATAAAACCTATTCTGAAAACCTGATGCCTAAACTCTAAAACCTAAATCTGAACCCTAAATCCAAAAAACATATTCCATATACGAAAATTTTAAAATCCTAAAACCTAAACCTTAAAACCTAAACCCTACATTTAAATCATAAACCTAAACCCTGAATCCCAAACAAAAAAAAATCCTAAAACCTCTCCCCAAAATCCTATATCAAAAACCCTCATACCAAAATTTCTAAAACCTAAAAGTTGAACCCTAAACCCAGAAACATATTTCATATACCCTAATTTCAAAATCTTATACCCTAACCTTAAAACCTAAACCCTGCTTTAAAATCATAAACCTAAACCCTGAATCCTAAACAAAAAAAAAAATAAAATATAGCCCCAAAACCCTAATCCCTATACCCTTATTTAAAAATCCTAAATCCTAAACCTTAAAACCTAAACCGTAAATTAAAATAATAAACCAAAACCCTAAATCCTAAACAAAAAAAATCCTAAAACCTAGCCCCAAAAAACTATATCTGAAACCCCAATCCCTAAACTCTAAAACCTAAAAGCTGAAACCTAAAATCAAAAACCTATTCCATATACCCTAATATCGAAATCCTAAACAATAAATCTTAAAACCTAAACCCAACATTAAAATAATAAACCTAAACCCTGAATCCTAAAAAAATATCCTAAAACCTAGCCCCAAAACCCTATATCCGAAAGCCTGATCCCTAAACTCTAAAACTTAAAAGCAAAACCCTAAACCCAAAAACACATTCCCTACACTCTAATTTTAAAATCCCAAACCCTAAACCTTAAAACCTAAATCCTACATTAAAATCATAAACCTAACCCCTGAATCCGAAATAATAAAATCCTAAAACCTAGCCCCAAAACCCAATCTCCCAAACCCTGATCCCAAAACACTAAAACCTAAAAGCTAAACCCTAAACCCAAAAAACCATTCCCTATACTCTAATTTCAAAATCCTAAACCATAAACATTAAAACATTAAACCTACATTAGAATAATAAAACTAAACCCTGAATCCTAAACAAAAAAATCCTCAAACCTAGCCCGAAAACCCTATATCCAAAACCCTGATCCCTAAACTATAAATCCTAAAATCTGAACCCCAATCCCAAAAACATATTCCTTATACTCTAATTTCAAAATCATAAACCATAAACTATAAAACCTAAACCCTACATTAAAATCAAAAACCTTAACCCAGAATCCTAAACAAAAATATACTAAAACCTAGCCCCAAAACCCTATATATGTAACCCTGATCCCCAAAGTCCAAAACCTAAAAGCTAAACCCTAAACCCAAAAACATAATCCCTATACCCCAATTTTAAAATCCTAAACCCTACTCCTTAAAAACTAATCCCGATATTAAAATCATAATCCTAAACCCTGAATCCTAAACAAAAAAAATCATGAAACCTAGCCAAAAAACCCTATATCCGAAACCCAGATCCCTAATCTCCAAAACCTAAAAGATGAACGCTAAACCCAAACAAATATTCCCTATACAAAAATTTCAAAATCCTAAACCCAAAACCTTAAAAGATAAACCCTACATCCAAATCATAAACCTAAATCGTGAATCCTAAAAAAATCCTAAAACCTAGCCCCAAAACCCTATATCCGAAACCCTGATCCTTAAACTCTAAATCCTAAAATCTGAACCTTAAACCCAAAAAAATATTCCCTATAACCTAATTTCAAAATTATAAATGATAAACCTTAAAAACTAAACCCTACATTAAAACCATAAACCTAAAAGGTAAATCCTAAACAAAAAAACATCCTAAAACCGAGGCCCAAAACCCAATATCTGAAACCCTGAACCGTAAAATCTAAAACCTAAAAGCTGAAACCTAAAACCAAAAACATATTCACTATACCCTAATTTCAAAATACTAAACCACAAAACATAAAAACTAAACCGTAAATTAAAATCATAAACCTAAACCCTGAATTCTAAACAAAAAAAATCCTAAAACCTATCCCCAAAACCCTATATGTGAAACCCTGATCCCTAAACTCTAAAACATAAAAGCTGAACCCTAAACAAAAAAACATATTCCATATACCCTAATTTTAAAATCCTAAACCCTAAAAGTTAAAACCTAAAAACTAAATTAAAATCATAAACCAAAACCCTGAATCCTAAACAAAAAAAAATCCTAAAACCTAGCCCCAAAACCCTATATCCGAAAACCTAATCACTAAACTCTAAAACATAAAAGCTGAAACATAACCCAAAAATAGATTCCCAATACCATAATTTCAAAATCCTAATATCTAAACCTTAAAACCAAACCCTATATTAAAATCATAAACTTAAACCCCGAATCCCAAACAAAAAAAAATCCAAAAACCTATCCCCAAAACCCTATATCTGAAACCCTGAACACTAAACTCTAAAACCTAAAAGTTGACACACAAACCCAAAAAAATATTCCCTATACCCAAATTTAATAATCCTAAACAAAAAAAATTATAAAACCTAACCCCAAAACCCAATATCCCAAACCCTGATCCCTAAAATCTAAAACCTAAAAGCTGAACCAAAAAAAAATCTGATTCCCTATACACGAATTTCAAAATCCTAAATTCTAAACCTTTAAACCTAAACCCTACATTAGAATCATAAACCTAAACCCTGAATCCTAAACAAAAAAATCCTAAAACCTAGCTCCAAAACCCGATATCCAAAACCCTGACCCCTAAACTCTAAATCCTAAAATCTGAACCTGAAACAAAAAAATATTCCTTATACCTTAATTTCAAAATCATAAACCCTAAACCTTAAAATATAAACCCTACATTAAAATCATAAACCTAAACCCAGAATCCTAAACAAAAATATCCTAAAACCTAGCCCGAAAACCCTGTATATGAAACCATGATCCCTAAACTCTAAAACCTAAAAGCTAAACCCTCAACCTAAAAACATATTCCCTATACCCTAATTTCAAAATCCAAAACCCTAAACCTTAAAAACTAATCCCGACATTAAAATCGTAAACCTAAACCCGAAATCCTAAAAAACAAATCCTGAAACCTAACCCCAATACCCTATATCTGAAACCCAAATCCCGAAACTCTGTAACCTAAAAGCTGAACGTTAAACCCAAACACATATTCCCTATACAATAATTTCAAAATCCTAAACCCCAAACCTTAAATAATAAACCCTACATCGAAATCATAAACCTAAACCGTGAATCCTAAAAAAATCCAAAAACCTAGCCCCAAACCCCTATATCCGAAACCCTGATCCCTAAAATCTAAGTCCAAAAATCTGAACCCTAAACCCAAAAACATATTCCCTATAAACTAATTTCAAAATTCTAAATGATAAACCTTAAAACATAAACCCTACAATCAAATCAGAAACCTAAACACTGAATCCTAAACAAAAAAAATCCTAAACCTAGCCCCAAAACCCTATATATGAAACCTTGATCCCTAAAATCTAAAACCTAAAAGCTGAACCCTAAAGCCCCAAAATATTCCCTATGCTTTAATTTCAAAAACCTAAACCCTAAAACTTAAAACCTAAACCCTACATTAAAATCATAAACCAAAACTATGAATCCTAAACAAAAAAATCATAAAACCTATTCTGAAAACCTGATGCCTAAACTCTAAAACCTAAATCTGAACCCTAAATCCAAAAAACATATTCCATATACGAAAATTTTAAAATCCTAAAACCTAAACCTTAAAACCTAAACCCTACATTTAAATCATAAACCTAAACCCTGAATCCCAAACAAAAAAAAATCCTAAAACCTCTCCCCAAAATCCTATATCAAAAACCCTCATACCAAAATTTCTAAAACCTAAAAGTTGAACCCTAAACCCAGAAACATATTTCATATACCCTAATTTCAAAATCTTATACCCTAACCTTAAAACCTAAACCCTGCTTTAAAATCATAAACCTAAACCCTGAATCCTAAACAAAAAAAAAAATAAAATATAGCCCCAAAACCCTAATCCCTATACCCTTATTTAAAAATCCTAAATCCTAAACCTTAAAACCTAAACCGTAAATTAAAATAATAAACCAAAACCCTAAATCCTAAACAAAAAAAATCCTAAAACCTAGCCCCAAAAAACTATATCTGAAACCCCAATCCCTAAACTCTAAAACCTAAAAGCTGAAACCTAAAATCAAAAACCTATTCCATATACCCTAATATCGAAATCCTAAACAATAAATCTTAAAACCTAAACCCAACATTAAAATAATAAACCTAAACCCTGAATCCTAAAAAAATATCCTAAAACCTAGCCCCAAAACCCTATATCCGAAAGCCTGATCCCTAAACTCTAAAACTTAAAAGCAAAACCCTAAACCCAAAAACACATTCCCTACACTCTAATTTTAAAATCCCAAACCCTAAACCTTAAAACCTAAATCCTACATTAAAATCATAAACCTAACCCCTGAATCCGAAATAATAAAATCCTAAAACCTAGCCCCAAAACCCAATCTCCCAAACCCTGATCCCAAAACACTAAAACCTAAAAGCTAAACCCTAAACCCAAAAAACCATTCCCTATACTCTAATTTCAAAATCCTAAACCATAAACATTAAAACATTAAACCTACATTAGAATAATAAAACTAAACCCTGAATCCTAAACAAAAAAATCCTCAAACCTAGCCCGAAAACCCTATATCCAAAACCCTGATCCCTAAACTATAAATCCTAAAATATGAACCCCAATCCCAAAAACATATTCCTTATACTCTAATTTCAAAATCATAAACCATAAACTATAAAACCTAAACCCTACATTAAAATCAAAAACCTTAACCCAGAATCCTAAACAAAAATATACTAAAACCTAGCCCCAAAACCCTATATATGTAACCCTGATCCCCAAAGTCCAAAACCTAAAAGCTAAACCCTAAACCCAAAAACATAATCCCTATACCCCAATTTTAAAATCCTAAACCCTACTCCTTAAAAACTAATCCCGATATTAAAATCATAATCCTAAACCCTGAATCCTAAACAAAAAAAATCATGAAACCTAGCCAAAAAACCCTATATCCGAAACCCAGATCCCTAATCTCCAAAACCTAAAAGATGAACGCTAAACCCAAACAAATATTCCCTATACAAAAATTTCAAAATCCTAAACCCAAAACCTTAAAAGATAAACCCTACATCCAAATCATAAACCTAAATCGTGAATCCTAAAAAAATCCTAAAACCTAGCCCCAAAACCCTATATCCGAAACCCTGATCCTTAAACTCTAAATCCTAAAATCTGAACCTTAAACCCAAAAAAATATTCCCTATAACCTAATTTCAAAATTATAAATGATAAACCTTAAAAACTAAACCCTACATTAAAACCATAAACCTAAAAGGTAAATCCTAAACAAAAAAACATCCTAAAACCGAGGCCCAAAACCCAATATCTGAAACCCTGAACCGTAAAATCTAAAACCTAAAAGCTGAAACCTAAAACCAAAAACATATTCACTATACCCTAATTTCAAAATACTAAACCACAAAACATAAAAACTAAACCGTAAATTAAAATCATAAACCTAAACCCTGAATTCTAAACAAAAAAAATCCTAAAACCTATCCCCAAAACCCTATATGTGAAACCCTGATCCCTAAACTCTAAAACATAAAAGCTGAACCCTAAACAAAAAAACATATTCCATATACCCTAATTTTAAAATCCTAAACCCTAAAAGTTAAAACCTAAAAACTAAATTAAAATCATAAACCAAAACCCTGAATCCTAAACAAAAAAAAATCCTAAAACCTAGCCCCAAAACCCTATATCCGAAAACCTAATCACTAAACTCTAAAACATAAAAGCTGAAACATAACCCAAAAATAGATTCCCAATACCATAATTTCAAAATCCTAATATCTAAACCTTAAAACCAAACCCTATATTAAAATCATAAACTTAAACCCCGAATCCCAAACAAAAAAAAATCCAAAAACCTATCCCCAAAACCCTATATCTGAAACCCTGAACACTAAACTCTAAAACCTAAAAGTTGACACACAAACCCAAAAAAATATTCCCTATACCCAAATTTAATAATCCTAAACAAAAAAAATTATAAAACCTAACCCCAAAACCCAATATCCCAAACCCTGATCCCTAAAATCTAAAACCTAAAAGCTGAACCAAAAAAAAATCTGATTCCCTATACACGAATTTCAAAATCCTAAATTCTAAACCTTTAAACCTAAACCCTACATTAGAATCATAAACCTAAACCCTGAATCCTAAACAAAAAAATCCTAAAACCTAGCTCCAAAACCCGATATCCAAAACCCTGACCCCTAAACTCTAAATCCTAAAATCTGAACCTGAAACAAAAAAATATTCCTTATACCTTAATTTCAAAATCATAAACCCTAAACCTTAAAATATAAACCCTACATTAAAATCATAAACCTAAACCCAGAATCCTAAACAAAAATATCCTAAAACCTAGCCCGAAAACCCTGTATATGAAACCATGATCCCTAAACTCTAAAACCTAAAAGCTAAACCCTCAACCTAAAAACATATTCCCTATACCCTAATTTCAAAATCCAAAACCCTAAACCTTAAAAACTAATCCCGACATTAAAATCGTAAACCTAAACCCGAAATCCTAAAAAACAAATCCTGAAACCTAACCCCAATACCCTATATCTGAAACCCAAATCCCGAAACTCTGTAACCTAAAAGCTGAACGTTAAACCCAAACACATATTCCCTATACAATAATTTCAAAATCCTAAACCCCAAACCTTAAATAATAAACCCTACATCGAAATCATAAACCTAAACCGTGAATCCTAAAAAAATCCAAAAACCTAGCCCCAAACCCCTATATCCGAAACCCTGATCCCTAAAATCTAAGTCCAAAAATCTGAACCCTAAACCCAAAAACATATTCCCTATAAACTAATTTCAAAATTCTAAATGATAAACCTTAAAACATAAACCCTACAATCAAATCAGAAACCTAAACACTGAATCCTAAACAAAAAAAATCCTAAACCTAGCCCCAAAACCCTATATATGAAACCTTGATCCCTAAAATCTAAAACCTAAAAGCTGAACCCTAAAGCCCCAAAATATTCCCTATGCTTTAATTTCAAAAACCTAAACCCTAAAACTTAAAACCTAAACCCTACATTAAAATCATAAACCAAAACTATGAATCCTAAACAAAAAAATCATAAAACCTATTCTGAAAACCTGATGCCTAAACTCTAAAACCTAAATCTGAACCCTAAATCCAAAAAACATATTCCATATACGAAAATTTTAAAATCCTAAAACCTAAACCTTAAAACCTAAACCCTACATTTAAATCATAAACCTAAACCCTGAATCCCAAACAAAAAAAAATCCTAAAACCTCTCCCCAAAATCCTATATCAAAAACCCTCATACCAAAATTTCTAAAACCTAAAAGTTGAACCCTAAACCCAGAAACATATTTCATATACCCTAATTTCAAAATCTTATACCCTAACCTTAAAACCTAAACCCTGCTTTAAAATCATAAACCTAAACCCTGAATCCTAAACAAAAAAAAAAATAAAATATAGCCCCAAAACCCTAATCCCTATACCCTTATTTAAAAATCCTAAATCCTAAACCTTAAAACCTAAACCGTAAATTAAAATAATAAACCAAAACCCTAAATCCTAAACAAAAAAAATCCTAAAACCTAGCCCCAAAAAACTATATCTGAAACCCCAATCCCTAAACTCTAAAACCTAAAAGCTGAAACCTAAAATCAAAAACCTATTCCATATACCCTAATATCGAAATCCTAAACAATAAATCTTAAAACCTAAACCCAACATTAAAATAATAAACCTAAACCCTGAATCCTAAAAAAATATCCTAAAACCTAGCCCCAAAACCCTATATCCGAAAGCCTGATCCCTAAACTCTAAAACTTAAAAGCAAAACCCTAAACCCAAAAACACATTCCCTACACTCTAATTTTAAAATCCCAAACCCTAAACCTTAAAACCTAAATCCTACATTAAAATCATAAACCTAACCCCTGAATCCGAAATAATAAAATCCTAAAACCTAGCCCCAAA
Organism: Viscum album; assembly: GCA_963277665.1. Taxonomy (NCBI): domain Eukaryota; kingdom Viridiplantae; phylum Streptophyta; class Magnoliopsida; order Santalales; family Viscaceae; genus Viscum; species Viscum album. Next base: position 676 of record CAUJRU010001953.1, on the reverse strand, counting down.
ACCCAATCTCCCAAACCCTGATCCCAAAACACTAAAACCTAAAAGCTAAACCCTAAACCCAAAAAACCATTCCCTATACTCTAATTTCAAAATCCTAAACCATAAACATTAAAACATTAAACCTACATTAGAATAATAAAACTAAACCCTGAATCCTAAACAAAAAAATCCTCAAACCTAGCCCGAAAACCCTATATCCAAAACCCTGATCCCTAAACTATAAATCCTAAAATCTGAACCCCAATCCCAAAAACATATTCCTTATACTCTAATTTCAAAATCATAAACCATAAACTATAAAACCTAAACCCTACATTAAAATCAAAAACCTTAACCCAGAATCCTAAACAAAAATATACTAAAACCTAGCCCCAAAACCCTATATATGTAACCCTGATCCCCAAAGTCCAAAACCTAAAAGCTAAACCCTAAACCCAAAAACATAATCCCTATACCCCAATTTTAAAATCCTAAACCCTACTCCTTAAAAACTAATCCCGATATTAAAATCATAATCCTAAACCCTGAATCCTAAACAAAAAAAATCATGAAACCTAGCCAAAAAACCCTATATCCGAAACCCAGATCCCTAATCTCCAAAACCTAAAAGATGAACGCTAAACCCAAACAAATATTCCCTATACAAAAATTTCAAAATCCTAAACCCAAAACCTTA
>CAUJRU010001952.1:0-101688 GCA_963277665.1 Viscum album | reverse complement strand
CTTCACTATCACACCTCTTCAGGTCATTAAAACCTAAATATGAACCCAGTTCTATGATCCATTATTCCAAATAATATATTCACACTAATGGGGAATATTTGGGTTTATAAAATAAATAGACAACTATTTACTAAATATAAATTCTATAAAATAATGGACAAAGACACATGAAAAAATGTTATCAACAAAGAAAGGTTGTGTTCATTTATCCATCATCAAAGTATTTTAAGAAAACCAATTTATTAAATATTTGAAAACAATGAGAAACAGATAATCGATTCTAATATCGATTAAGGGGCATTATATGTTCTAAAATAAATTAATATTGATCCATGAATCTATTTGGAAAAGGATTAATCCAGATTTTTCAAAAAAATAAATTTGGAAAAAAAACATAGAAGCATTTAATACCTATAGATTACATTGATAAATAATAAATAATGTATCTACATACATGTTGTAGGAAAGATATATGAACTTGTTTAATGATAATTTTTCTCATTGTTATTCATCCATAAATCCATGGAATCTCAATCACCCAAAAAACAGTAACCATCAAATAAATCAAGCCCATCATTGTCTAGGATTATGCATCTAACCATAGGTAATAATCCTTTTCAAGGTTTATATGAAGGAAAATAGGTGTAGTGAATAAGAAAAAAAAATATATTTATTTATAAATATTTTCAGAACCATTCCTAAACAAAAAACATAATGCACATAATGGTTATGTAACAAATCTTGTAAAACCCATATTTTGTATTTAATTGTAGTCTTAGAAATCACATCCATGAAAATAATCAAGTGTTACTTCATAATTTTTCAAATATAGTATGCATTTGATAAAATATTTTTAAATTTTTTAATATATATTCAACATGGCTCTAAAATACTATATTCTTGCATTTACATTGTTCCTAACTTTAAAAATATTCTCTCAAATATTCCAAATACCTCAAAGGGATAAATGAGTTATTATACTCTCCCCATAATCAAGGATTTTAATCCCAAATGTGAAAACCCTATACTATGTGAGGATATTTATTTTTCATCATTTTCTCCTACACTCATGAGCTCTCTATGTGTTTTTGTTGATGCCAAAAAGTACACCTCCATCTTCCCAATAAGGATCTTCTATTTATAGTCATAAAACTCCACTGGGATCCTAAAAATTGTATTTGTACCCTCAACATTAATTTCACACAAATTGGAACTGTGGAAAATATCCCACACATATATCTTCAGCTACAAAACATTGAATTCATCATGATTATGGTATAACTAGAGTAGTAGGGTTTCGTGGTTTTTCACCGCACTAATACAAAATATTTTCATGAAAATGGCCCTAACAACCTCAAATATATCCTAATACCCTAGAAAAATATCAATAACTGTCAATGAGGCGATATATTTATAATCATATGTTCTCTCACACCAAACATCAAAGGCCCCAATCATTGACCCTTATAGGACTCTCGAAATCATTGGGTAGTCTTCATCCATATATGGACAAAATCATCCTTTCCTAAAATTCGTCGCACTAAATCTTAGCCCATAATAAATTTCTCCCACTATAATCAAGAAATATATTAGTGTCTTAAAAGGTAAAACATACATGTCCTCAAATAATAATAAATAAATAGTGGAGTGGTAACTATTATGATTTGCAGACACCACTAATGGTAGTGGAGAATCCTAGTTATATCCAAAACAAAGATGAAAAACTGAATTTGGTTATTTATGATCCAAATTTTTTATTCTACGTACCCTCCATTATGGTTAGAAACACAAAGCTCAACATAAATGAGTCTCCAAGTATCCCACATTCTCACCAATATCATGATGTGAACAAGAATAAAATTCAGAAATGATCAGCAATGAAACACCGTAAAATGATCATACCTTGTGCAAACAAACAGATCCAAAACTCTGAACATAGTTCTTGTCTCGTATATTCTTGAAGATATCTAACATAGCGTTCCATACAATGATCTGTCAGATATCATCATCACTTCTAAAGGATCATAGTTTCTCAATAATTAAAACCACATAGATAATATCAATGTTCAACATTTATCTACATACCATGGCCTACACATGTTCGGAGGTGATAAATTGATAGTTAAACTCTAATACATCCAATAAAATCCATGGAAATGAATCTTGATGCTAAAGGATCTTGTTATATCCACATATATCCTTGAATTACTACTACGGATAATCAATAACTTCCTCACAACCCCTTACAGAATTATTGGTTATATCATCTATCATTAGAAGTATAGAGTTATCCCCACCATCAAAATACACATAATGAAAATGTAGAATGGATATATAGAAAAGAATGATTTATAATCTGTATCACTATGTGGTTCCACAATATATCATGGAAATAGAATAAGATTAACCTCTATCAACTACAGTTTTTACACTCCATCCTCATCCTTAAAGATATTCTTCATTAATGACTAACACAATAATATTGAAGGGAAATTTATTTTTTGAGAATATTCTATAACTGTCATGATCTCAGGTGGCTCTAAAGCTTGAACAGTGTCTTCTTTTATAAGTGAACTATCACTCCAATATATTATAAGACATGTCCTAAGAATTGGACCTCATATGTCCAAAACAGACTCTTCGAGAGCTTTCCATAAGTCTGGTACTCCCAATGTATGTAAAGATACTTCCTTTAGTGTCTAGTGTTATTTAACTCTAATTTTATAAACACAGTAATTTTATCAATGAAGACTACCATGAAAAGAACATATAATATTTTTAAGAAACGATTTTGAATATCTCATAAACACTTGTTATAAATCATCCTTCCAAAGGGTATCACCACGAACGTAAATCAACTATAGTGACAATATAATGACCCCTTAGACATATCCTCCCCTCTAACATGGAGTTGTTGATATGTCATCTTAAAGTTAATCATTGAGAACTAGTTCACTAAAAACCACTAGTTGAATAAGATATAAATTCTAAAGGATGGAAAATTCATCCCTAGTTAAATAGTTATGATATGATAGATCATGCCTAACATCACACTCAGATCCACCTTCTTGGTGAATAACAATGGGTTAGCCAAGTAAACACACTATTTATAACAAATCCTCTTCTCTTCAAATTTCTCCTAAGGTACATTTAGCTCCCATATCTACATGAGGTCATCTAATATGATGGAACATATATATGGCTATAATTGGTTAATGTATATATAGAAGGAAAACATTCTATGGGGATGTAATCATTAGAAATCATTATGTAAGACATATTTTTTCTTGTACTACAATATAGGGAATTGATATCTCAAAGAATCTATATATATTAGGGACATACTAGACAACTGAAATGTAATTAGTGGTATCCTATGGAATAAAATCTCATTTACCTATACCTAGGATCCCTTCCCACTGATTATAAAATATTCTCTCCAACTAAATCTGAAATATTGGAACCATTACTGGTACGTGTCCAACATTTCATAGATATTTACAAACAAGACCATATAGAGGAAAATAAAGTATGTCATCTTCAACATTTTTTAATGATTCTATGTGAGGATATTTATCCCATAACAGTTATGTAAAACTGTAATAATAAGTCTTATCAATGAATCCACTCTATATTAGCCTAAACAAGGGTTGATCAAATAGGGTCTACTATTATTTCAATTCATCATACAAGGGAATCATTCAAATAAATGTGGTACTAAATTATATAATAAAACAATAGGTAAAATAAATACGGCACATTTCATACATAAAATAATAATCCAATCATTTGGGTATGAATATCCTACTACATAAATACATTGTTTCCCTTGAACTCATATTCTACACAAAAAATAATCACACTAATATCTTATCACATCAAAATGGATTTACACAAATAATTAAAAGGAACAAACCCACCACACCATAATAATACAAGCATTGGGTGGAACTGACTCCCTCATATGGTTTTAAATTGAATAATAATTACACACCTATCTTAGGGACGTGTAAATTATATTTTGTTCTTGAATCCAAAATAGCATCACCAACATATTGATCAACGAATTCAATGTATTACCATGTGGATGTCTATAGTCTGGGACCACAATTGAGAGGGGTCATAACTGTGACACCCCCAATATTTTCATGTGTAATAGTAATACTGTATGGATTTACTTCCCTTAATTTTCATTTTATCCAAACAATTATTTCAAAAATATAACCAAGCCATGTTTAATTTAATTAATCTTTTGAAACAATTATACTGCATCAATGTCAACAGACCACCACTATCCTAGAATTCCAACAAGTAGACCAATCATGAACACTAAAAGACCCCAAATCACCACGAACATGCAAAGAAAATAGTGGATTTCCTACATATCTCCCATGACAAAGAACATTATAAGCAGAACCAAAACAATCACATTGAATGACTGAGGAATGAAGAGCACCATCTTTTTTGTCTCGGTGTTTGAATATGGAATTCCCTAATCATGTATTTATAAGGCCTTGATTTGATCATTTCCCATTTAGGTGAATTTCTGATCTCTAATGACAATAATACATATAGACATTAGGAGTTATAGTAATTTTGTTTCATGAATTTAAGAAAATTGAGATTTACATGTGTTATTAGTTAAAGCAATAACTTATAAACATATTACAATTTAAATTCTTCTTTAGATTTTGATTGAATAATGTATTAATGTTTAACATATATTTGAAATCAAAATTCTTATGTGGTAAATTTAATACCATGGGAGGTATGCATTATGTTTTTTAATTTTAAAACATTATTATGAATAATATTATTAAAAAAAGTTATAATCTTGGTTGAAACAAATTATAATATGATTTTTCTTCTTTAATATTCAAAATTTTAAAATAAAAATCATGTTTTATTTAATTTATGATATTCATTATATAATTAAATTGATAATATTTCATTTCTATGATTTTATAATTTATTTTCAATGATGGTTTATAAAAAATATATAACCTAGGGGCCAGCCCTCAAGATAGGATGAAGGAGGAAACATGCGCTATTATAGTTATTGGAGGCTATGCTTAAGCCGTCAGCCTCATCATAGTTCTTCCCTAGGGCGTGTACGCCCACCTTAGGCATGCCCGAAGGAACCATGTTGCATGGCACCATGCGGGGAGACACAATATAAAAGGTGGGTGTAAAGAGCTCCCGTTGAACACTAGTATTCAGCAGTACTATGAGGGAGGTATAGAAAATTCATAGCTATGGACGAGAGATCTAGGGTTATAAGGGAGTTGTAAAACACATCACGTATGGATGTGGGACAAAGTTTGTTAGGAAAAACACTATCAAGGATGTCCAATCATGTTGTGCCCCATCTGGATCATCTGATCGATATGACCATCATGTCACTATAGCCATGGTTTCACACCGTATTTTTGTTGGGTCGTTTGATCTACCTATGATCTAATAACGTCAGTTTGTTCTATTTTAAATAGCTGCATCACTCCAGTCGTCTAATTAAATCCCACTAAATCAGATCTATGTATTTCTTCCTCAGTTTTGTTATCTACATCATCTTCTTCTTCAAGCTAAATAATTATCCACCCATTATTCTTCCTTATCCTTCTTCATGTTTATTCATCTTCATCGAGATTCTCCACCTATCACTCTGGATAGACCCTTGACTTTTACCCGTAAACTCTACTTCAATCTCCGTTCTTCTTTTTTTATTTTTTTTCTTTTATTTGGGTTTTATTTTCCCCAAGACATATAAATATATATATATATATATATATATATATATTAAAAACACCCATTATATTAGGGTTATTATTAAGTTACATATTGGATTTGATTTTTTATTTAGTTCAAGAATATTTGTTTATGTTTTAGATATGAATCGTCATGTTTAAAATATATATGTATACCGCTTATATATTATAAGGACCCGGCCATAAAGATTACATAATCATGAATTAAATGAATTATTCCCAATGAGGATCTATTAATGTTTAGAGTTTTAGATAATTAGGCTATAACTATTACATAACAACTTGAATATTACAAGTATACACTACTACTCAATATCCATTTTTTCCATAAAATAAAAACAATTAAAAAGAAACATGTCTAGGTCCATATTTTAGATAGCATGACTTTTCCATGATCCCATCCTTGACCCTATTCATCTTTAAATCATGTTAAAAACATTTCAATAACATTGGATGAGCATAAAAATCTCAGTATGGGATACACTATGAAGGAAAACTATTAGTTTGTCAAAACAACAATTAAATCATGAATACTTTAACATAAGTAATACTTTTCACCTTTATGAAGTAGTAAATACTATATAATAAATAAAATATTATTACTTACCCATTTGTAACCAAAATTTAACCATAAAACCCCTATAAAGAACACATAACATGTAAAGGTAACTTGGTACATAAACATACTTAAATGGAATAACCATACGATCGTCTTCCACACATATCACTAAATGGAATATCCATACGACCGACATCTATACCCAATGTATTGGAGGTTATAACGTAACCACCTGTCCTGGTATTCATGGCCCCACCCGTCATATGGTTTATCACATAACCCCCCTTCAAATGTCCAAGTACCATCATTACACATTAAATAATGAAAATATAAACATTTCAATAACAAAATTTCATTTTCAATCACAATATTTAATTTCATGATATTGAAATAATCAATCCATGTTCAAAAACCATTTATAAGGGATTTTTGAATCAAAGTGTCACATACCACATTGATGCATTTAATGGAATTATAATTTTAAAACATTAATTCCCATATAAATAAATAATAAAAACTGTTTTGAATACATGAACATTAAAGATAATGATTTATAATAATAAATCTTTAAAACATTAAAAATGATATTTTTGATAATGAGTTTTTAACAAAAAATAGTGACTCTTGAATACAAATAATTGTGGAAAAAAATTTAATATGAACTTTATAATATCATGAGAATAAAGGTATTCAGGATATAATATGTCAAAGGATAGTATAAAAACCATATAAGAGGGACTTGGTGAATAACAACAATGAAGTCTCGGTGGGAATGTAAATTTAGATGAAATCCCTTATAAAGATGGTATCCATTAATTAAAGTTAAATAAATCACATAATTATGTGTGAGAAATATAAATAAACCCAATATAAGTGGATATTAAGTGTGAAACAATCAGTGGTCATTGACACATATTCATAGGATGACATGTTCAAGAAGTACAAGTTTAACCCAAAGAAATCGAAATTCAGTTAAGACATTCCCCTCTGAAAATTCGACAGCCTAACGACGTCACTTTAAAATTCAGAAAATGATTTGATAAGAAAAAAAGGGTATATCATCACATGGAAATAAATTTTACATCAATAAGGATATATAATAACATATCCCAGCATAATAAGATGAAAATTAAATGACATAAGAAAAAGAAGCCTTTTAAAAAGAGGAGGGTGAAAGGTTCCCTTAACGATTTGGTAACTTACAAAAAATACATCAAATGAAAGAAGATTCAAACAATGAAGATTTAAAAACTGATAAATGAAATTATATTAAACAAATTGTACAATAATGTTCAGTACATATTCCGCACAAAAGGATATAGTGTCCAATATAGCATGAATCTCACAAGAATAAAAAGTGAGATGAAAAACCCTTACATCGTTGTAATCAATAGAGTTGTATGACCAAAGTTAATAACCACCAAATAAATCACAGAATACAATGAATACAATGATAATCATGATAATATATATCAAAAGGCAGTACACAATAAACCTCATTCAATAAATAAGTGGCAAAAAATGAAAATCTCATGGAATTAAAAGTGAGATAAGAAAATCCCTTAAAAAATTCGGCAGCCTAATGGCACCCGTTAAAATTTCATAAAATGAACTGATGAGAATAAGAGTGGGTCTCTCACCATATGAAAATACATATTAAATTATGGTGAATAGAATATAATATCCTCCAACATAAGAACATGGAGCATAAATGAAATGACATAAAAGAGAGTACTTGAAAAGAAAGAGTGCAGTAGAATCCCTTACCTCATGTCCAACTTGACTCGATCATTCTTTAATCTCCTGAATAATAAACTAAAGATAATTACTACTTGATTAGGAACATTTTTCAAGTTTATTATTCCTTTTTATATCACTTATTACCATGTTATAAAGATTATGTAATCATTTAAGTTAATAATGTTCGTTTTTCGATATTTGGTAGTTGAGTCAAAAATGGAGTTCTTATACTTAAATGTTGTTCATGTGGTCAAAGGTTCATTATATACAGAATGCTATTCCTGATTGATATATCATATATATCACATATATCCAGTATATACATGTATTTATAATTGTACATAACAGTTAGAGATAATAAATGAAATGCACTGTTCATGGAGACAGTAAGCCATACGTAATCATGAACGCTACTTTCATTTATAATTCTTATTTTAATGGAATTAAAAAATATTTATACATAGGTATATTATAATTCCAATATAATATCATATATAATATCATTAACTCTATCCTATATACATCCCATATAAGGCATTAACGAGTCACATCACTTTGAGGGGGTGGTTTTCCACACTTCCTCAAATGAGATTATCATATTTACTCCCTATGGATACCATAAAGGATTTATATAGACGGGGAAGTATAGAAGAATAATGAAATAATAAACATAATATATATCATATATAAATTAATTTCGATCATAATGGCCACCATGAGAGGCGACAAGATGTAATTGAACAATCATCTTTTCATGAGGTGTTAGTTTTCCATCCAGAAGAAACATTATGTTCATCATCCATTAGATGGAGTAGTGTGTAAGTGTAGTTAGAATCGTTCTCATAAAAACATAATATCTTGTTGAAAAAACAGTTTTTGTTAAAAAAGAAAGGAAATAAAATGATTTTAGGTGTTGGATAAGTAAAATAAAAGAAAACAATTTAAGAGAAACTGGTACATTTAATTTGGGTAACTCCCTTTGGATTGAACTAAAGGACTTATTAAGTGCCTTTTGCATATGGTAAGGATCCTAGGAGGAGGATAGGGATGTAGAGAGTGTAATTGGGCAGAGTTTGGACTAGAAAAATGGCTTTAATGGTGTGATGAATTGGTTAGAAGTGGTCTACTTTTATAAGGGAGTGGAGGGGCTCTTTAGGAAAGTGTGAAAATATTATTTTATACTATAATGATATTCGGTTTATAATGGTCCAAAAATCATTAAGTTCAAATATAAGATGTTTAATATTCTAAATAAAATCATCCAATTATATTTGGACAAGTTTTGGATAATAATTGAATCAATATAAACATATTTATTTATATCATTTATTAATGAGGTAAATGCTGCATCAGTATTGTGTCATTAATAATTTAATTTATTTGATGTCTAAAAATTACAAACAAAATTACATGATATATTAAATCTTTTTATCTTTCAAAAGAATATTGTTAGTTGGAAATAGGACTCATATAACACCCTAAAAATATTAATTACTAAAATATTTTTGTTAATGTCAATATTGTCTTCACATTAAATTAGTTAATCTAAATTGTCATTTTCACTCCCATGTGGCACAATGGGGTCTCAAAATCAACCCAAAGATTCCCATGGTCATTAATGACTCCACCAATAAGATTTGGACAACTATTAATGTAAATTTTAATTATTATAATATTCTTTTTACATTGAATTACCTTATTTACCTTTAACCGCGGTAAATAAAAGACAAAAGTTACAATTCACCAAAAATTATTTTCATCTTATTGAACAAAATTTTAATTCTTGATAAAATCAATGTATTTCATATTTTAAAAATTAAATTAATATAAGTGGTAAAATTTCATTTAAATGAAGAAGCCAGTTTTTTTAACTACCACTATGTGGTTTCAGTATTCATCAAAAATTGATGTTTTTCAGAAATATACCAAAACGTCAGCCTAAGATATATTTGACATTCCAAATTCAATAATGATGTATATTTATCCAAATTAATAACATAGAAGTATAATTTTTCAATTTTAAAAATAATTCCCACTATCAAAACAAATAGTGTGTTTTTAAGAAATAATAACAATCAAAAGATTGACATTTGTTTAAGTCCAATATCAAAGAGAAATTAACTCCATTGACCAAAATTTGATTAAATGGTAAAAATATATTCAAAGTAAACTTTAAAACAAATTAAATGGATAATAAAACCATATAAATATATTATATTAAAATGTAATTTTGAATTAAAATACAATATTTTCACTATTCCTTAAAAAATGAACTTTATCAGAAAAATTCCAACAAATTACACAAAGTAAATTTTGATGTCCCCATTCTAAATAAGGATTTTATTTGGTAAAATAGAATGTATTAAATTGGCCAATATTATATTTAAAGAGGTTTCTCCATTAAAAGGTGCTAAATCGACCTTTTATTGTAAATTAAGCATAAAATTATAGTCATTCACATTTTAAGCCTCTAACTTTTATTGGATAAGTGTAAATACATTTAACAAACATATATAATCATATTGTAGTTAGTTTTATTTATTCTCACGAATAAAATTTCTAGGAGTTAACTACCATTTAAAATAATAATATTATATTATTAGTGTGTAACGTAAGATTTAAAAGAAATCCATCGTTGCGTATCGGGTATGCTATCGAACGTAGAAACCCCTTTAATGTAAAATTAAAATTTAATTCACAAATAATAATAAATATGAAAATTTCATATTATTTTTTTTCATGGGATGTTATAACCTCCCCAGTTTTGGGAATTACATCCTCACAATTTTCAAAATTGGGCTCATGAATTTCATTATAATCCTCACATAGAAAAAAATAGTCAATAAAACTATCACTTTAAAATAAAGGAAGAGAAGTACAACGGTTACCCTAGACAATAGATAATAGGATTACAGGAAAACATGGATATGTATGAGAAAAATAAAAATCACATTCTGATGGAGAGTGATAGAAAACATGTTTATGAGAAAGTTAAAAACAAGAAAATCACCAACTTGTGATGGGTTAAACAGTTATTGATTTCCTAGTAGGAATAGTTAATAGACATGTTTTTTGTTTTAAGTTACTTTTCATTGAAGAATTTCTTTATGAGCTTAACAAAAAACATAAGGAAACACAATTACATTTCATGTATACTTTTATCAGTCACTATATTTCAATCACAAACTAATATTTCCTCCGTACGATGAGTATTCAGGATGACTTGTTTCCATTAAATGTGCTATAATCATCTTCGATAGAATAAAATAATCCAAAAAGGATGAACTATATATTTCCATTTCCTTTAGATATTAACTAAAACCAAAATGTTTTTTACAAGGTCAGATAATCCCAAAAAATGAAAAAAATTCACATAAAGAGAAACTACTCTTAATCTCCAAAATTTGTCTTAACAAAACCCAAAGTTCAACAATGTCCATTCAATAAAAAATTGTCCCTAAAATTATTCAAAAGTAATCCAAACATTTATTATAACCCAAATCTCATAAGGATTTAACTACATAGACTTCAAAGATATATCTTATCATTTATCTCCAAGTAACACCAGTTACTCATAAAGTCTCATATTGAAAATTAATTAACCATATCACATATTCTCCATGATAGGTTAATAATTTTCATAAATAAATAAAATCATTATGTGTCCATAATAAAAAAACATAGATTATTCCAAACTAAAATTTCAACCATTTTTCCACAATTAAAATCAGATAGTATTCTATATTCCTTAGGTATATAGTGTTTCCTAAAAAGAGAGAACATCTTCCACAACAATCTTTTATCTCGTAATCACCAAATCATTTTCAATACTAATTATATCCGTTGAATAAAACATAAGTTCCAAAAATCAACTTATTATTGTTCCATAAAAACATTTTACTGAAATAATAAGTCATACTAACCAGGGACTTCATCTAGGATAATGGTAGGTAATGCGCCCTTTTCTCCCTTCGATCATGGGTTCTATTCCTACAGGCTTGCTGGATTTGACGGGTTGTCACCCATCCTATGGGTTGTCCTTTTTATAAAACTAAAAAATAACCCTAACATGTTTTAACCTCAATGGTTTCCTTATACCCCACATTTTCATCCAAATTAATTATGATCTAAACATCTTAATTCTTTAAGTCTTTTTTCACCACCATATGATAAAATAAAACAATCCCCAAAATGAATAACATCATACCTTGATCATAGTGTCCATTTGGTTTCAACGTCATCTTGTAAATGTAGGTAGAAGGTCCATGCATTGCAACAATGTTTTATAGATCCATAAAATCATTTTCTTCCTCCATTCAAATACACCTTGAACATCATGGGACATATGGGTGTTCATATAAAAACAGTTTTGGAAAATAATCATGTATGACATGTAATTTCAAAACATATGATAAATCACGATTTCTATAAAACACTTTAACTGTATTTGAGTTGAAAAATTCAATTAACAGTCCTTTTAATGTAACAGAAGTATGTGCTAAGAAAATATTTTTAAAATAGAAAATAAATAGCTTGTGCAAGGGTCTTCTTCTTCAGAACCTTTTTTAAAATCATATTATGCTTCAAAATCTTGGGATAAGGTAAAATTTTTTAAAATTCCTTGATAATATTTACCTATCTAGAAAATATGGGAATATTGTGAAAATAGGATTTTTCTAAATACAAACCATGACCCACGATTATAACGTGGTATAGTGGAGGTGTTTGATATCTCAAAAAATAGCTTTCAAGTGAGTTGTATGCTAAAAAATGTTTCACAATCATCCGAACATGACATTACAATAATTATTGAAAGAATGACATTAAGAAGAGATATGAATTTCTTTTGATATCCTCCTCCTTCCATTTGTAACTGAATTTCCTTGATCTGAAAAAGTTATAAAACAATGACTTATCTTAAATATTAGATAGGGACTAACCATATGTCTATCAAAAATTCCAAATCCCTAAAGTTTTCTAAACCGTCCTTTGATACCAAGTATAAGGACTCAGCCTTAAACATTACATAATTTTAAATTTAATGAATAATTCACAATGAAGATCTTTTCAGGTTTAGTGTTTTAGAGAATTAGACCATAACTATCACATAACAAATTGATTATTACATGTAGAAAATACTACTCAGTATCCATTTTTTTCACAAAATAAATCCTCTTAAAAAGATACATGTCAAGTTCCATATTTTAGACAGCATGAATTTTCTATTATCCCATCCTTGACCCTATTCATCATTACATCTTGTGGAAAAAAATTCAAATACATGGGTTGAGCATAAAAAGCTCAGTAAGGGATAGAAAATGAAGGAAAACTGTTAGTTTTTCAAAACAACAAGTAAACCATGAATAGTTTAACATAAGTAATACTTTCACCTTTATGAAGTAGTAAATACTCTTCACTAAATAAATTATTGTTACTTACCCATTTGTAACCAAATGATTACCATAAAACCAAAATAAATAACACACAACATGTAAAGGAAAATTTGAACATAAAAATACTTAAATGGAGTAACCATATGGCCAACTTCCACACATATCACTAAATTGAATAGCCATCAACTGACTTCCATACCCAATGCATTGGAGTTTATAACGTAACCACCCGTCCGGGTATTCACGGCCCCACCCGTCATATGGTTTATCACGTAACCACCCATAAAATTTATATGTACCATCATTAATTTTAAAATATTTCAAATATAAACATTTCAATAAAAACATTTCATTTCCAGTCGCAATATGTAATTTCAAGATATTTAAATAATCAATCCATTTTCAACAACAATTTAAAAGATATTTTGGAATCAAAGTGTCCTATACCACATTAAAGATTTTAATGGAATTATAATCATAAAACATTATTGTACATATAAATAAATACATAAACCCATTTTGAAAAAATGGTAATTAAAGATAATTATTTAGAATAATAAATCTTTAAAACATTTAAGACGATATTTTTGATAAGGAGTTTTTATCAAAATGAGAGACACTTGAATAAAAACAATTTAAAAATAACATTTATTCAGAACTTTATAATATCATGAGAATAAAGGGATTCATGATATACCATGTCAATTTATAGTACATACTCCATATATGTGTGACTTGGTGCATAACAACAATGAAGTCTCAGTGGAAATGTAAATTGAGTTGAAATCCCTTATAAAGATGATATTCTTAAATTAATGATAAATCAATCACATAATTATGTGTGAGAAATATAAATACACCCAATATATGTGGATATTAAGTGTTAAACAATCAGAGGTCCTTCAAAAATATTAATAGGATTACATGTTCAAGATGTACATGTTGAACCCAATGAAAACGAAATTGGGTTAAGACGTTCCCTTGTAAAAATTTAACAGCAAAACGACATCACTTTAAATTTCAGAAAATGATTTGATGAGACAAAAGGTTATATCAACACTTGGAAATATATTTTATGTCAATAATGATATATAAGAACAAATCCCAAAATAATAAGATGCAATTTAAAAGACATAACAAAAAGAAGTCGTTTAAAAGGGGAGGGTGAAAGGTTCCCTTAACAATTTGGTAACATAAAAAAATACAACACCTGAAAGAAGAATCATACATTGAATATGTATATACTCATAAATGAAATTATATTACCCATATAGTAAAATCATGGATATTACAAATTTCACACAAAATGAAATAGTGGATAATATAGCATTAATCTCACGGGAACAAAAAGTGAGATGCAAAACCTTTACTTCGTTGTAATCAATCAAGTCATATGACCAAAAGTTAATAACCACCAAATGAATCACTAAATACCATGAATATAATGATAATAATGATTAAATATATCAAAAGGAATAACACAATACACCACATTCAATAAATAAATGGAGAACAATGGAAATCTCACAGAATTAAAAGTGAAATAAGAAAATCCCTTACAAAAATTCGGCCGCCTAACGACGCCCCTTAAAATTTCATAAAATGAATTGATGTGAGTAAGAGGGGGTCTCTCACCATATGAAAATAAAAATTACAGAATGGTGAATATAAAAGAACATCCTCCAACATAATAACATGGAGCGTATTAAATGACATAAAAGATAGTACTTGAAAAGAAAGAGAGTGGTAGGATTCATTACCTTGTGTCCGACATGACTCGATCATTCTTTAATCTCCTGAATAATAAACTAAAGTTAATTTATATTTACTTAACAACCATTTTAAAGTTTATTATTTATTTTTATATCACTTATTACCATGTTATAAACATTATGTAATCATTTATGTTATAAATGTTCATTCCGTCGATATTTGGTACTTGAGTCAAAAAATGGGATTCTTATAATTACATGTTGTTCATGTGGTCAAAGTTTTATTATATACATAATGATATTCCTTATTGAGATATAATATATAAAATACATATCCATTATATAGATGTATTTATAATAGTACATAACATTTAGAGGTACGAAATGAAATGCACCGTTCATGGAGATGGTAAGCCGTACGTAAGAATGGACACTACTTTCAATTATAGTTTTTATTTTAATGATATTATAACATAATGAAACATAGGTATATTATAATTATAGTATAATATAATATATAATACAACTAACTCTATCTTTTATACATCCCACATAAGGAATTAATGAGTCACATCACTTTGAGGGGGCGGTAGTCCGCACTTCCTCAAATGAGATTATCATATTTACTCACTATGGAAACCATAAAGGCTTGATATAAATGGGGAAGTACAGAAGAATAATTAAATCATAAACAGAATATATATCATTAATAAATACAGTTCCATCATAATGGCTACCATGAGAGGCGGTAAGATGTAATTGAACAATCATCGTTTCGTGAGGCGTTAGTTTTCCATCCACAGAAACATTATGTTCCTCGTCCGTTAAGTGGAGTTTTGTGTAAGTGTAGTTCGAATCATTATCATAAAAACATCATATTATATTGAACATACAAGTGTTGTTACAAAATAAATGATATAAAAAGATTTTAGGGGTTGGAGAAGTAAAATAAAAGAAAACAATTTAAGAGAAACTGTTACCTTTAATTTGGGTAACTCCCATTGGTTTGAACTAAAGGACTTATTAAGTGCCTTCTGCCTAAGGTAAGGCACCTAAGAAGAGGAGAGGGATGTAGGGAGTGTAATTTTGCAGAGTTTTGATGAGCCTAATTTCTTGAAAGGTGTGAGGAATTGGTTAGAAGTGGTATCCTTTTATAAGGGAGAGGTGGATCTCTTCAGGAATGTGTGAAAATATTATTTTCTAATATAATGATATTCAATTTCTAATGGTCCAAAAATAATTAAGGTCGAATCTCAGATGACTCATATTCGAAATAAAACCATCAAATCAGAATTGGACATGTTTTCTATAATTTTTTAATCATTATAAACTTATTTATTTTAATAAATTATTAATGAGGTAAATAATTCATCATTAATGTGTCATAAGTAATTTAAATTATCTGATGTCTAAATGTTATAAAAAAATTACCATGACGTATTAAATAATTTTAAATTTACAAATAGTTTTTTTAGTCTAAAATAGGACTTATATAACACCATATAAACATTAATTACTAAAATATTTTTGTTAATGTCAATTTTTTCTTCATATTAAATTAATTAATCTAAATTGTCACTTTCACTCCCATGTGGATCAATGGAGTCCCATAATCGACTCCATGATTCCCATGGTCGTTAATAACCCCATCAATAAGGTTTGGACAAGTGTTAAGGTAATTTTTAATTATTAAAATATTCTTTTTACCTTGAATTACCCAATTTAACTTTAACCGCGGTAAATATAAGTCAAAAGTTACTATTATCCAGAAATTATTTTCATATTATTGAAACACATTTTACATATTTATAATAACCATTTATGTCATTTTTTCTCCACTAAATTCACCAAAGTGGTACATTTTCATTTAAATGAAAATGTCAGTTTTTTTAACTACCACTAAGTGGTTTCACTATTCATCAAAAATTGATGTTTTTCAGAAAAATACAAAAAATTCATCCTAAAATATATTTGATATTCCTAATTAAAAAATGATGTCTATTTTTTCAAATTCAAAAAAAGAAGTGTAATTTATTAATTTTAAAATCAATTCCTGTTATCAAAAAAATAGCGTGTTTTTAAGAAACAATAACTATCAGAAGATTGACACATGTTTAAGTCCAATTTCAAAGAGAAATTAACTCCAATGACAAAAAATGGATTAAATGGTTAAAATATATTCTAATTAAACTTTAAAACAAATAAAAAGGATAATATACCCATATAAATAAATTAGATTAAAACGTAGTTTTGAATTAAAATACAATATTTTCACTGCTAAATAAAAGTTAAATTTATTGGAGAAATTCCAAAAAATTACACAAAGTAAATTTTGATGTCCCCATTCTAAAGAAGGATTTTAATTGGTCAAATATAATTTATTAATGTGACCAAAATTAGATTTAAAGAGGGTTCTCCATTAAAAGGTGGTAAATCGACCTTTTATAGTAATTTATGATTAAATTTAGATTCATTCACAATTTAAGCCTCTAAAATTTATTGGATAAATGTATATACATTTAACAAACATGTATAATCATATTTTAGTTAGTTTTGTTCATTTACTTCAATAAAATGACAAGGTTTTAACTACCATTTACACTAATAATATTATATTATTAGTGTACAATGTAAGATTTCAATGAAATCCATTGTTTCGTATCAGGTATACTATCGAACAAAGAAACCCCTTTAAAGTAAAATTAATATTTAATTCAAAAATATTAATAAATATGAAAATTTCGTATTCTTTATTTTCCTGTGATGTTACATATATATACCCAATATTTGTACCCGTAATTCAACTGTTTTTCTTCTCCTCAATGTGCAAACCTCCCCTTCCCAACTCTATTGCACCCTTGAAGCCTGGTAAGGGATAAATCTGCAATGTTTTCAGTAATGTAAAACTTAAATATCCTTATATATATATATATATATATGTATATATACGTATAATGTTTCATATTACTTCAAAACTACAACTCACGTTGTATTTTCTAAATGTATTTTTGAGTATATAACCCATGCAATGGATTTTATGATTCATTCTCTATATGGGAAAATTTTTTATTTTGTTCTATGGTAATATATATATATATATATATGTTTCTAATGTTTGCAATAACATCAATACTACTTAATTTGATCTCTCTAAATTTAATTTACAATTTTCCAATGATATTTTATGGAATGAAGCACATTCAGGGTTTAATAATGTTTTGAACTATAAAAATGATATATATAAAGTCATATTTACAAAATGATATATATATAATCAGATTTACAAAATGAAACCATATTGGGTCATTCTTCTTCATTAATGATATATTGATTAAAATGGTATTCTAAAAACATGTAACCCAAGAAATGTTTTTATTTCTTCATGTTATAATTTGGAAAACCATTATTTTCAATGTTTTTGGATTACTTTGTATATATATTTGTATGTTAATGTATCAAATCTAAAGTAGGTTATTCATGAAACCTATACCAAATGATTAAATTATGTTTATGAAGAATAAAACAGATTTGATAATTTATTAAATCATTTTTTGTATATAGAAATTCACAAGTATAAGTCTTTTTTAAAGAGATTATATTAGTATTATACCCATATAAACATATATGTATACATATATGTATTTCCATTCTAGTTTCTAATGTTTAAATAAATTATAGATATGTTGTAATTTTTTTATGTTTATACTCATAGAATACATGCATAAACAAAATCATGTGATTATTTAATCATTAAATGAATAATAATCACCATGTCAGATAACGATTTTACATCTATGCATTGTTTTTAAATTTTTGACCAAAAATACCACTGATTACATAGGGTAATGTTTTAAATCAATTGTATGAAAATTAACATTTCATGGATTAAATGAGTATCTCAATGTCAAAACATGTAAACATGGTTTGTAAAAGGAAAAATTCATAAATATTTAATGAAATAAATGTTATTTCTTGTGACAAACCATTATTTTAGCTGTACCGGTACTTACTACATGTACAAGCATATGTTGTTTTAGTTCAGGTAGGTCCTTGTAAAATATTGAGCCAACAAGTCTAGTTCATTTTAGAATTTTGGAATAATCCATTTTATTTATGAAAATGTATGTAAAAATTATTCTCGAATAATAATGTACATATTGGAGACTATGATTATAAGAACACACTAGATATGTGGGGAATGTATTGGACATAAAATATGTGACAGGTGTGCCAGAAATTAAATATAACTCCAATTCATTGGGTAATTTTTAGTCTCATGAGAAATTATGTCTGACAGTATAGGATGTTATCCTTGGATTGTTCTACAATGAAAAATAGGGTGGGTTGTTAGGATTGGGCCGCACTATAATGGACAAGGGATTGGCGGTTAGCCAAGAACCGTACAATAAGTGACACAGGATTGGAATTTAGCATTGACCCATAAAAATTCATGTTTTATTGTCTTGGCATATGGATTTGAAAAAGTCTATAATTATACATTCCGTAATTATTTATTTGTAAATGATTTACCAAGGGATTGATTGACTAATATAATATCCCCTAGTTAAGAATATTCTAAGATAATAATAGTGAAGGCATAAGGGATAATAATGTTTGCAAATGGAATGTTATACAAGTAATGGTTATCTAATATTAATGATATATGAATTTTATTTCATGTGCTAGTGAATCATTATATGAATGCCTATGATTATAACTATGCTTTTAGTGTTGGACTGATCAATTTTTGAATTATGTTATTTTCATGTATTTTTGTATACATATGCGCACTATTATTCATGTTTTAATAGAAGATTGTAAGTGAAAACATATATATTGGGTGAATGGAATTTCTAAATTTTTTTCAAGTGATATTTGAAAATATTGATGATGTTACTCAAGAAAGTAGTTTCTTCCACTTAAGAAAACGTTTTATGATTTTTTTTAAAGGTGGGGGTTTTAAAAAAAGAATTTCTTCTATTTTTTTCAAAACCACTTACTCGGAATTATTTTGCTTATGCTACATATTAATTTTCATTTATAGAATTTGGTATATTATTCTGAGTATTGAGTACTCTAATGTGATCAAATCAATATAAATCTTAACACTGTCACATTTTTTGAATATGTGTTTCAGCAACATCTAATTTCCCATAACCAAAACTGAATCGATCCAATGTATTTGAACATGATGTGTAATTTTTGTATGCTTTTATTTATGAAACTTTTGAACTCCTTGTTTCAAGAATCGATTCAAGTATTCTTGGGTTGGGGTCATGATAGTTGGTATCAGAAGATTGGTTTAGGAAACCATAGAAAATTAGAGCAACATCAAAATTACATGATTACATTATAATAAGTATAATAATTCTTAACACATTTAGATAGAATAAGATTCAAGCCTTCTAACTCTTCTAACAGAAATATAAGAATCTATATTGGGTAAATCATGTGTATAAAGCTATGAGACTTTTCAAAATATTTTTTAATCATGAAAAAACCACTATCGTGTATCCAATTCTCCTCATGTACTCAAAATTCACCGAGGAGAATTTCCTGACTATATTTTCCTCATGAACGCCCAATTCCCAATCTACGAACAGAAGGGAAAATACTTTGATGTGTTTTTTAGATGATTTACTTTAGTATATAATTTTTCATCACGGGATGAGTTCTAAGAGGATGACCAAGGGGGCGACCTCTGTGTTGCATATTTTTGTCCACTCCGAACCTACGGTCTCCAAGGTATTGTTTTGGACTTTTCAGTTCATAAGGATGAGTCTACTCATTTACATTATCAAAATCATGTTCATACTGATGTCTCCTAACTTCACCCACATTATGCTTATCTGAGACTAAACATTAGATTCCCACATTCGGTTGATCCTAGTTGCTTGTGTTGCATCTGGACCCCCATGATTATGAAATTGGAAGTTCCTTGGGGATCCCATTGAATGAGAAATTGGATAATCTCCAACACTGGTAGTACCTATGATGAGACTTCATGATTATTATGTAATACCTTGAGTTTATGAACCTTTTTTAATTGAATAATGTTATGTTTAATGTATTGGTATTATAATATGCTTCAACAAAATAATTTCTCTATTGTAATATGGTTTTGAATTTCTATGTAAATCGTGTCCCTTAAATTTTTATAAGATAGAAGACGTAGGATTTCTGACAATCCACTTATCAATTCCTACCAAATTTCTAGATGCCATAATCCCCACGACATGTTCAGAATACAACCACACTTTTGCAAACCCATGCTTGACATGGGAACATCTCAATATAGTGTCCCTTAGCACAAATGTCCTTCAGAGCTATCAGGGAAACCGTCATGTTTATCGCCACATACCAAATTCAAAACTAACAGAGTATAGGTAGAGAGGGAAGTACAGAGGTCTATTAATTTTTTTACCTTATAAGATAACTACTAGGCCTTGGGAAAGTTTCGTGAAGCTTCCATGTAGGGAGACACTCTAGTGACCTATCTTTTCCAGGTCTTTTGTTTTAGTACATTTGGGATGATTTATGACTTCAATGTTTTCATGCACGATGTAGTTCGATCAATTTAAATATTGGTAGCCCAATCCCAAATCTCTGGCCTCTACACCTCTTGTGCCACTCATTGGAAGACTGAATTTTTTATGCATGGTATTTACCATAACATCTCATGGTTTATATGGGCCAAAGAGATCGAGGAATTGGAAACTAATATGGGGATCCACCTGGAAGCAATAACGGATTATCCACAATGGTGGTTCTGGAGGATGGGTCCTTGGGAGTGAATGTGTGCGAGTGTTTTAGAAATGTGATGGTGAATTTTTTTGAAGGGGGGATAATGTGACAACATCAATCTTTTTATGGTATAATAAAAATACATTATGGATTTAATTGACTGAATTTTTATTCAATCAAAACAATTAATACAATAATAAAAACAATCCATGTTTTATTCAATTTAACTTATGGATCGATTACACTATAACATCTTCAATGGTAGATAACAAACCTAGTGTTCCTACAAGTAGAGAAATGATGATCACTGAATTACACCAAGGCACCACGAACATTCGATGAAAATAGTAGATTACCTTCAGCTCTGCCACAACAATGAACATTATAACCATAACCGCAACAATCGAACTGAGCATCAGAGGAATGAAGATTACCATATTATTTTTATCGGTTATTGATGTTGGAACATCGTACACATCTTTTTATAAGTCCTTATTTCAATCGTTTTCCATTTAGGTTATCATTGGATCTGTAATGTCTATAAGACAAATATCCTTTATGAATTCTAGTTATTTTATTTTATTTATGTTGGAAAATTGATATTTTTGAGTGTTTTATGTTTAATTAATATCTTTGAAACATATTTGAAATTAATTATTTCTTTAGACATTGGAAGAATAATCCATTATGGTTTAACATGGATTTAAAATTTCAAGTCTTGTGTTTTAATGAAAAATACCCATGGAGGTATGCATTCTGTTTTTGAATATGAAAATATGTTTATGAATATTTTATTAATTAAATGATCTACTATTTGGTAAGACATAATATAATTTGATTAGTTTACTTTAATCTTCCAATTATTAAAATAAAAATTATGTTTTATAAAATTTATAATATTCATTATATAATGAAAATGATTATATTTATTTTTTATGAAAATATAGTGTTTTTGAATGTTAGTTTATAAACAAATATATAACTTAGGGGCCTCCCCTCTAGGTGGGATAAATGAGGAAGCATGCAATACTAAATGAGTAGGCAACCAAGCCTAAGCCTTTAACCTCATCACATGTCGGCACATGGGCATGTATGCACACCTCAAGCTCGCCCGAAGGAACCGTGTTGTGTGCCACCTTATGTAGTAGCATGAAGGAAAGGGTGGTTACAATGTGTGCCTAAAGAAAACCAGTACATGTTGGTACGAGGAGGGAGAGAAAGGGAATTTTGAGCTATATCCTAGAGAACCGGGATCATACGGTAGAGGCGAAATGCATCCTATTTCGATGTGGTACAGAGTTTTTTAGTCGAAATGTGATTCACACCATCCAATCACACCACGCACAATCTATACCATCCGATAAGTATGACCTTTGAGTCTCCACATATATGGTTTAAATCCATGGATTTATTGGGTTGTTCGATCTACCTCTAATCTAATTATGGTGGTTTTTTCTAATTTAAATCAC
Organism: Viscum album; assembly: GCA_963277665.1. Classification (NCBI taxonomy): domain Eukaryota; kingdom Viridiplantae; phylum Streptophyta; class Magnoliopsida; order Santalales; family Viscaceae; genus Viscum; species Viscum album. The sequence goes on along the minus strand of CAUJRU010001952.1, from coordinate 78,306 downwards.
TATGTCACTCTGACCATCTAATCAAATCCCACATAAACAGAGCAATCCATTTCTTCCACGGGTTTCTTTCTATGTGTTTTCTTCTACTTCATTCCTAACCAGTGATCACCCATTGTTATTCCTTCTTCTTTATCTTTTTTTCTTCTCCCTTGAGATTACCCACCTTTCTCTTTGGATAACCCCTTATCATCTACCCATAAAATCTTCTTTGATCAAAATTATTCTTTTTTTATTTGGTTTTAGTTTTAGTTTCTACCTGATTTATATATTTACATATATATATTTATTTAAATAACAAATTTACTTTGGGATTTTATTAATTAAGATATTGGATTTGTTTTGATTTAGTCAGATCATGAACCTCTATTTAAATTTTATATATAAAACATTATGTATAAAATTTATATGTATAAATATTAAATATAAACCCTATATTTGCACCCGTAATTCACCAGTTGGTCTTCTCCTCATCTCACAAACATCCCCTTCCCAACCCCGTTACACTCTTGAAGCCAGGTAAGGGATAAACTTTATATGTTTTAATTATTGTAAAACTATTATATCTATGTGTATATATGGATTTATTTGTATATATATATATACATTAATATTAATTTTATGCCTTAAATGAAGTTGTATTTTATTAATGTATTTTTTAGTATATAACCCAATCAATGGATTTTATGATTCCTTTTCTATCAGAAAAAACTTTTTATTATGTTCTACGGATATACATACATACATATATATATATATATATATATGTATTTACACAAATATGGGAATTACTCCAATCCAACCATGTTTGAGATATCTAAATGTAAATGACAATGTTCAAATGATGTTTTATGGTATGAAGCACATTGAGGGGTTAATCATGTTTTGAACTATAAAAATGATATATATATATATATATATATTATTATTTAAAAATGAAACCTGTTTGGGCCTTTATTCGTCATTAATTATCTTTTTTTAAACAATTTTCTATGAATGTGTAACCCATGAAACATGTTTATTTCTTCATTTATTAATATGATAAATATATGTTTACAATTGTTATGTATTAATGTATATATGTATATTTTTATTTTTATATAACAAACCAAAAATGGGGTTTTCACGAAACCTATCCCTAATGACTAAATAATGTTTATGATGAATAAAAAAGATTTCAGAATTTAATAAATCTTCTGTTAGGTACAGAAAACCCCATGTATGTATCTTTTGTAATGGGTTTATATTATTTCCAAACCCATATACACATATATGTATACATATAGGTATCTTAATTCTAGTTTCACAATTTTAAAAAAATTATAGCTATATTGTTTATTTTTCTTAATTTTAATCACATAGAATACATGATATATACGCTCATGTGATTATTTCTTATTTTTACATAAAAAACTCCATGTGAGATAATGATTTTACATCTTAGCATTGTTTTCCAATTTTTCACAAGAAATTCCTCTTATTACTTAAGGTTATGTTTTCAATACATTATATAGAAATTAACATTTCATGGATTAAATGAGTATCTCAATGTCAAAAATAGTAAATAGGGTTTATAAAGGTCATGTTCTTAAGGAATTAATGTAAGAGTTGTTACTTCATGTGAAAACCCATTATTTAAGGTGTACTAGTACTTACTACATGTTCAAGGTAATGTTGTATTAGTTTATGAATTCCACATTTAAATATAAAGCCATCAAGTCCTGTTCTTATTACATTTTTGTAATAATCCATTTCAGTTATGAACATGTATGTTAAAAGGATAATAGAATAATCATATAAATATGGGACCTTATGATTAAAATAACACACCAGACATGTGAGGAATGTATTGGAATTAAATCATGTGATGGGTGTGCCCATAATTGTATAGCGCTTCAATGTATTGGGTAATATTGAGTCTCATGAGACGTTATGTGAGAAAATCTTGACATTTAGCCTTGCATTGTGCTATTATGGGAAACAAGGATATTTCTTATCATTGAGCCGTACTATAATGGACACAGTACTGGCAATTTTCTTTGACCCGTACTATTATGAACACAAGATTGGTGGGTATCCATGACCCAATCTTAGTTAAGTTTTATGGTCTTTGTGTAAGGCCTTAACAAAAACTATCATTATATATTCCCTCATTATGGATTGGAAAATGAAAAACCATGGTATTGTTCGACTAATTTAATATCTCCTGGATAATAATCTTCTGTGATAATGGTAGTGAAGGCATAAAGAATAATCAAGTATGAAAATTTCATGTTATATATAGGAAAGGTATCTAAAGTAAAGTTTATATGAATTTCATTTTATGTTCTAATGGATCATGATATGAATTCCTATGTTTACAACTCTAATTTTGGAGTTGGGTTGATCAATTTATGAATTAGGTACATTTCATGCATTTCTTGTTTACTTATGCACATTCTAATTAATGTTTTAATAGATGTTTATAAGTGAACTCATATTTCATCAGTGAAAGGTATTTATGAAAAATTATTTCAAGCATATTTTGAAAATAGTATTGATGTTCATCAATAATGTAAGGTTTTCTTCTTAAGAAAACGTTTTATTTTTTTCAATGGTTGTTGTTTAAAATTAAGAATTTCTTCAAATGTTTTAAAACACATTAATGGGATTTCTTAGGCTCACCCTAGGTTTAAATTTAAATTTTACAGGATTAAGTATATTATTTTGTGTTTTGAGTAATCTTTTTGGAAAAAATCAATATGAAGATTTACATTGTCATGTTTTTTGAAGGAGTGTTTCTACAACATCTGATTTTCAAGAACATAATCCAAATCAATTTTCTATATTAAGAAATTATGTGTAATTTTTGAAATCTTGTATCAATGAAAAAATCTCAAACCATGTTTTAGGCACAAATTCTAGACATCAGAGGATGTAGTCGTGACACTAACCAAATGGAACACTTCCACCACAAGCTCGAGATTTCCATCAACTTCTAGAGAAGGTGGTGGGTTTTGTCACACCATGAAATGTGGGGGGGTCTCTATATCTAAAATCACGATGTTCACCCATCATATGAGTTTCATTTTTATATACTAATGAATCCAACCACTATTCAACGAAGAATACTGCATGTCAGTACAACCATTTTTTTTGTCGGTATCTAAAGAATGGGAAAACAATGAGCACATCATTGAACCAATCTGTAATGGATTTAGGGTCTAGATAACCAAAATAAACGAGTGATATCTATTTCTATAACTTACACAACACTCTACGCGTACACAAAACATCATCCTATCCAACTGATGTTGCCTACTTCTCAACGTGTCGTATATTTTCCTCCTAGACCTCCAGAGGTTGGTCCATGCACTACTCAATAGGTTGTTAAAATTATTGGTTCCCACCAAGAGGAAACACCTCATGTATGGGAACCTTAAATTACAACTGATATTTCAAATAAAAATAATAAATACCGCATCAGAGAATCATAAAATCCTATCATTATGGAGGAAAGTTGAAAATTATCAAGACACACCATGGTCAAGGATAATTTCAGGGGATTTGTCTCTAGAAATACATTTAAAGAAAAACTCATTTATAAAGGATTAATATACAAGTGATATCCCAACAATTAGTTCCTATATATTCCTATAAAAAATAATTTTGTCAAAATCCTATTGAATTGATATGTTGGTCGTTGTACCAACACCATATTACAATGCCTAAGAGATGAACTCAGGAAGCATTAAAAATATTTCCCTTGTCTCAATACTGAATATTCATATCATGAATACTAGAAAATATATTTATAAGACGCACTACTATGATAATACCTTCTCAAGACAAAACCCACATTGGCATGTCTAGATGGATTTATGTTGAGAATAAATCCCCAATCCTACATCATATAGGCTCTATGATACTAACTATCACTGTATAAGAATATCACACACATGGGAGGACTTATCCAAATGTATATATAAAGGCACACATATATTTATACACTAGTATAATGAAAAATGATATGAAAAAGATAATATTGGTTCAATAATGACATGTATCCAACATCAAAGTACAATATGTAGTATAAAAAATAAATTGTCCTAATATAAGCCCACATAATACCAAATAAAATTTCCAACCTATATATAACAAGGGGGAAAGTACCCAAAAGTAACATATTCATCCATCTAATCCCCATCTGACAGAAAAAATCTCCAACTAAGCTTAACATACTCCTGGTCAACAATAGAATCCAATAAAAGGATTATTGTCTAAATAAGACTTCACATTTGTGGGAAGAGCCTATATAGGAGTGAGTATAAACATATAATGTAAGACTACCCAAAATAATTAAATGTGTCACATTTAGAATGAGTAGTCTTCTCATCCACATAGGTGTATTTCAATAAGAATATCTGGAAAAAACAATAATATCACAGATATGGTCAACAAGAATCTAAATTGAGGAGTTAAAGGGGATCCCTAAATCTATAATCAGACCAGAATGATGAGTAATTTTACATTATGAATGATCCATATCTGATGCCCATAATAGCATGCAACCACCCATGTATATGTGTGGTGGGACCACCCATCACCACATTACTTCACAGATGAGGAGGAACTAACTCCTAGCCATGTATCTAACATAACCTCTCAATAATATGTAGTAGGGTTCTCCCATTCAACCGTGCTCCACTTCTAATTAAGAATTATCCCCTAGCCATGCATCTCATGTATCCTATTAAGAATATATGTTGAAGTCCCCTAGAAATTGTAATTTATGGGGTTTTTATATATACATATGTAATAAATATGGGGGACTTATACCCTAGAGGGATGGTTGTGGGTTTCCCACCCAAATAATAGTCCAGGAAATGCACCCATCCCCTACAACTGGATACATGCTACTAAGAGAAGCATAATTCTAGAGTCACATCACGTATTATCATCGATTCCAAAACAAACTCCTCCCACACATTTTCAATGTAAAATACCATAGTATTGGCTACTCATTGGCCAAAATCAATTCATGAAATATAGAGATATAGAAGGTATTATTTCGATTGAAAAGTAAATGACATTTACAAAATGTCGAAGGACACATGACCTAACCTAGGCACACAACCATGTACTAATCTAGACATCTACAGGGAATAGATTTGAACCTACATGGTGTGTACATAAGTTACATGATATGTACTAACTGGTCAGGTATACACTAGTATGCCCTAACCCATACTTGTTTACACTAGTTTGTTCCAATATACATTTAATGTCTACCGAAGGATCCCAACCCTTTTATCATGGTACTTATAAATGATGTATCCCAAATGGTACCCAATGGGTATAACCACATGGGTGTTGGGGGGTGTGACTTCTACATATGTCTTGTCTTCCTATGTTGGATCACATGACCTAGGTTACCAGACACCTGGGCTGAGATATTTATTTCACCTAAAATCAATGATGTAGAAGGTATGGGAATATACTACGTATGTTTCATTAATACACACAATTTATATTCTGTTTTTCAAGAAATAAAAGGTTGGTATAGTTTATTAACCCGTGTTCTTTTTCCACATTTGTGACCATTGTAAAAAACTCCCTAAATTACGAATCATTTTTAACAACATCCAATACTGGTTTAAATTATGATTTTTCCACTCATTAGAAAAATGAAATTCATATCATCAATAAGCACTACAAAGACCAGATAAAAAATACTATGTCACCTGAGAGTTAATTGAATAACCATCATCATTGATGAATGGATTCTAGAAACACCATTTAGAGAATCAGCCATCATTTCTCCTCCACATTGATCGTCACAATCCAATTAAAAAATACACTATTACCTATATAATTATCATGTTTATATCATCAATGCCACACATGCATTTCCAAATAATAACCTAAATCCAGAAACCTGAAAAAATAAATTTTCCCAAAATAATAAGAAGATAATGTTTTATACTCATTGGTATCATCGAATCACCAATGAAATGATTACTGATGATGACTTCTAGGGATGGATGTAGAAGGGAACAAGACACAATGTTACCTTCGAACAAATTTTATCTTTTCATGGACATAATAATTCAAATCCGTGAATTCTTGATAATTAGAAAAGAATGAAATAGTGAGGATCAACTCTCAAATTCCATGATCAACAATGATAATCAATATAATATACAATCTAATGGATATCATACTTTGAATTTTGGAATGGATTAATTTTTTTTCCCAAACATTGAATAAGGAAAAAAATATAACGTACCTTTGGAATGGATCGATATTTAACTAAGGATATATATATAAATATCATTATCTTTTTTATGACCGATGATCTCTTGGGATGATCAATATCCTCACAGTACTATGATCCAAAATCCATGATCACACATCAATCTACCAACACACTACCCACAAGAGCTATACTTCAACTTGTTTCTAGTGATACAAAAACATACCATTGGGAATTATCTATAAAAAAATTATATATAAAAAACTAGGTATAGTGATTAATTAATCAAATAATTAAATTGTATAACTTATTTACATATAATTCCATCCATGAAAACTCTAAAACCAAATGCCATATTTGCAAAAAAAATTAACATACCTAGAGTAAACCCTACATTCCAAATTTAATGGGGGGTCTTAGAATTCCCATATGTGGCATCAATATATTTTCAATACATTATTTTTTAAAAACAATTTGTGTGAGATGTAATATTTATATTATATCTGAAAAAAGGCTCTAAAGACAATGAAATATCTACCTGATGTAGTGTATAAATTCAATCAATTAACATAAAATATTTCAATTTTTTTTCATGGATTAATAAATATTGTCACAATAGAAATATAATAGAATCCCTTTTAATTTACTCTAACAAAATTAAAAAGAGCTACTCATATTTATATATTCATTGAATTGTTCTCACATCATTTGGTCTTCAATTTCCATACCTACATCAACCACATTGTCATGAAAATCGAATACAAAACCTTTTTGTTGAAACATTCTCCCCCTTTGGATTTTGGAATTACAGCCATTCATTATACTTCACCTTTTGAAGAAAAAACTCATAAAATTATGCATATTTTTGTAGAATTTATCTAACTCCACTTTTGTTATGAAAAATAAAGGGGTCCCCCTTATCCATCGTGGAACTTCAATCCCTCTCCATATAAAATGATTCTCTTGTATCACCATAAATATCCCCTGAATCTAATATCCTACATGACATAAAGATGCTATATCCAACAATTGGGATATGAAAATACTTTTCATCCCTATTTGAATGGAATGAATTCAGGTAACTTCTTCGAAATATACTCTCCCATATAGAGAATTATATATACATGCACCACTTGTTATGAATTATTGATTACACTTTCCCCTATGAAACATGGTATTACATCTAGCATATTGGAAATTGAATTTTACTATGACACGCTTCCCTTTTCCTTGTATTTCATTTCACATAAATTTTATACTTCCCTCATCAACTGAATAATTGATCTCATTTTCCACCGACAATACCTTTTTTCCCTCAAAAACTTTTTGATTAAAACTATTTATTGTATGAATAATTCATTCATTACTTGTACATTATACATCAATAAATGATATTATGTGTGCGAATTTACCACATGGAAATTAGTTTATCATCATATCCTATATGATTACAATGTTAGAAAAATTAGTTTTAATTTGGATTCAATGTTAAAAATCTCAAATATATTCAGTTTAGTCACATAAGTCCATTAATCCTAACATATTTGTATATGTATTGTATTATAATATAATAGTTCTAAATGAAGACCCATTAATATATTTACATGGAAAATATAGATTGGCTTCTGTTACTACAGAAAACACATTGAGATATCAATAATAACTCTAGAAAAAATCCTCATCTCATTTTATTGAAATTTTAAATTATTTTCCATTATAAGGATATTTTTTATAGAAATAAAATTTTCTTCTATCATATTATATGTATCAGATAAAAAAGACACCTATTGAATTTTTTTTGATGAATAAATAATTAACATATAATCCTAAACGTTTTTATATCAACAAATTTTTATCCATATTCTTATGTCCTTGAACTATTAATGATATGGTATTTCCTCACTTGTTTTTTAATATAGTCTACATGATTCCCTATATTTTTTTGATGATGATCTAACCATATTATTCTTCAAATTAGTATTTTTATTATTTAAACATCTCAAGATCTAAATTTGAGATTTTTATATGGATTTGAAAATAATTGGTGGATTTTAGCACCACATTTTCAATCAGATATAATTATCACACCACTTTCTCAAAATTGAAACAAATTCATTATTTTAATGGCCCGATACAAATTTATAATTATATTATATAAGAAACCACTTTTATTTAGTTCTTACTTTAACTTAATCATATACTAATTTCCTAGAACATTCACAAATAAAAACTATTATATCACTTATTTCAACTCATATAAAAAATCATGATCATATCTCCCACATAATCTAGTACAATGTCCAAAATTATTTATAATAACTTATCTCATGGGGATTTGGGTACTTCTATAATATTGAAGCATAAAATAATGGTCGTTCTTCATAGACTAATTTATGATATCCTTTTATCTTCCAACCATTCAGAATATCTCATCAATATATTATACCACCTATTTATTTTTGGGATTACTCTTGTAAATTTACAACTCATGGAACTGTATTACTAATAATTCAATTAATGAACATGAATTCATATATTATTATTCTATAATCCTACCCAATTTTAATTTATCATGCTATATGAATAATCCTTTTTTGATAAATTTCATATATTCACATCACATATGGCCCCATTAAACATTATATTCTTCCCATTCATTATCCTTAAACAGAGGGATATTTACCATTACTACACTAATATACATTTTAATGACATTATAATCCAATAATTAATCGTCCAAAACATTCTCATTTAATATTCATATAATCATCTATAGTTATGTTATAACATGGGGATTATTTATTTATGATCATATAATTATTGGTCATAAGTATAGAAACATCTATAATTTTATCATGATTTTCTTCATTTATTTCAATGAGGAGTACTATGAGTGTAACAAAGTTTAAATTCATGGAACTTTCATAAATTTTATTCCATATTATCAGAGTTTTAGTACATGTTTTTGAGTTATGGTTTACAAAGGTAAATTACAAAGTAATTTTTAGATGGGGTTGATGTGGTTTAGAATTTTTGTAGTGGGTAAATATTTTCAGAAAAATTTTGATCAACCATGTGGTTATCCATATTATATTTGGTGGACATTTGGGGGAGTGTAAATAAGTTTTGAATGATGGTAAATTATTTATATTTAATGATCAGACCTTCCCTTTGATACTAGGTGACTCAAAATAGAGGAAAAAACATAGTTGGAACATTATTGATCATCCCATACCACCAAACTGTGTGGGTTCCATGAAGAGAAATTGATAATCTCATAGTTGGAACATGGTATTGTAAATGTTGTAAAAAACCCATGTGTATTAGATTATTTAACTAAAAAATGGTATTTTAATCTAAACCCACCATGAAACCCATGATTCATCATCTTACACCTAGAATTATCAATCCAATGGAATCTTGTAGATATTCTTGGTGATTCCATTCTCTCTAAAATCTAATAATGGTTGATATAGAGGCTTTATATCTTCATAATACACTTTATGATATTTTACATTATCAATTATTCACATTATTTCCTCATATCCTATCATATTCTCTGAAGGAATAATATATCCACACTATTATAGCTAGATCTGTGAAATCTAATTTGATATATTGAAGAATAATAATTTAATTGACTTATAATTTATTGGATTTAGTGATTTTTTTATCACACCCTGATTTTAGAATTTAATTTTATTAAGTATTATATTCATTAGATTATGGTATACACAATACAGAGAATAAACTAACTACGATATAATAATATACAAAAATTATAACATATTCTTAGTTTCATAGGTATGAATAGAAATAAATATATTAGTAAATATATATTGAAAGTATTTCATAATAAAATTAATTATCAATCATACAATAATTTTTAATTAGTAGGAAATAAGAAAAATATCATTTAAATTGTCAAAGAGACATTTATCATAAAACAATTTTTATATGTGAAATGTATTTGGCTGATAATTGATTAAATAAATCATTATTGAAAAATGATTTTAATAAGTATATTATAAATCAAAATAAATTATATATAATTAATTTAGTTATTATTTTAACCTTTAATGATAATAAAGTCATTTTATTGTTCAAAAATAGATTTTAATCAAAAATAATTTCAATGGAATTTTGTGCATAAATATTATATTAATTTTGAATACATTAATAAATTTTATTTTAAAAATTCAGTTATAAATTTAGAATTATAATTTCATATTAGACATAGAATGAATACTTTATATTTTCTAATGTTTCTTATTTTTATGTAATTAGTGAAAATACTGATTTTTCAAATACTATCACTTTTAGGAAATTATAATGATGTATCCATAACATAATGTTTCATAAAATTTTCCCCTATTAAATATATGTTGAAGGACTTAAATAATTTTTATTAAATAATTATTTTTAATATTGGTAACATTCATTGGATTTTATGATTATAAATAATATTTACATATATTAAAATCTATTTTTGGATCTTTATATTTAAGATTATGGATGGAAAGTTCAATATGATTTTTATTTTAAAAAGTTTAAAAAATATTTTTATTTATTTAGTCAAAAAACATCATCGAATGAAACTTCTTACTTGATTTCAAGGTGAAATTAATTTTATGATTAAACCATGAATTATCTGAAAATCACTTTTTAATTAGACTTGAATAAAAAAAATTAAATATAATTTTGACAGCCAATAAATTTTGAATCTAATAAAATATATTAATACTAATAAATAATTATGTCTAAAAAATATAGAATTTTATTTTTAATTCTGTTCTAACGATTATATTATCACTATAAAAATTAATTTTATCTTGATTAAATAAATATTTTTAATTAAAGGGGAGGATAACTAGTATATAAACATTATAGTGTTCCCAAAACATTTATATAGAGTATTTTTTTAGTATATTGGACCCTATATAATCATTTCAATAAATTTAGGGTTCTTTTGTTACACCTGACCACGAATAATACCATCTATTAAAATAAAACATAGATTTATTAAGGTGGTGAGACTCCCCTTTTATATAATAGGGATACAACCCTGACCTCTTCATCAAAAATTTGTGGAACTTATATAAAAAAATAACAACCAATATCTATTTACTACATTCCTTTCTATGATATATATGCTCTTTTCTCATCCATTAATCATTGTATAATGGTTTAGGTATAACCAAAATATGGATTTCCAAAGGAAAGATATCAATATTAATTGAGTTTTTTCATCACTATTTCTTCTTTTACCAATTTAACATATTATATGACTATAAAGATATTATTTATTTAGTAACATACATATAAATATATTTTATTATGTTGATTACTCAACAATTTTAATCAACATTTCCATCCAATGTAAAATTAAATCATTACTCATGTGTACGTATATACTATCATCTCCCAAAAGCTATATGTTTCACTCTTCGTCACCAAATCATATTTCAGGATAAAATGATGGATAAAAAGAATATATATTTTATTTGTAAAATTATTATTTTTTTGCCAATATATTAAGAATATTATTTCTGTTCAATCTGTCGGTAAATGATAACATCCATATTGAGTACGTGTTGAATTCCCTCCATGGCCAATTTTGTTTCGTTTTACATCACCGATCAACATAGATGGTCATAAAAATAGAAATTATGAGTTTATATAACATTTAAAAAATTATAATCATTGAAATATAGAAAATATTACCTACTTTATATATTATCATCCATATATGAATTTGGAAATGAAACTCAAGTGTATATTTAGACTATCACCTCCACGATATGAAAAATTTCATCTTTCATGACCACCTTCCTTTGATGTTAATAATATTTTATTTAATTAATATAAATGATTATTATTTCACGATTAATATTTATTTATTATAGTACCATGAAAAATTTTACCTTAGAAACACTATAAATATTGTTTTGGGAATTATGAACAGAACATCATCAAAACGTTCGACACGAACATATTTAATTTGATGACTATAAAGATATGGAAATATATGAAATAAAAGTGATTATGTAAAATAAAAAATTTACAAATTTTTTACTATGTATGTAATTAATTATCATATTTTCAGTATATATGATACAAATAAAATACATCATAAGGTAGGGTATGAGTTAAGGGATTTCTTATCCAAATTTATATTCATTTAGAATTACCCCATTTTCAAAATATTTTATATTATTTGTGTAGTATTATATTATATATTAATGAATTTTATCATTAATCTACAATAAATATGTCTGGATTACAAATCCATTTAATTTTTTATTCTTAAATATACTTTTTTCTATATTTATAATAGTGGAAAGGGGTTTCTCTTTAAAAAGGTATTATAATATAATCATTTCAAATAATGTCAACCATGTCCATGTTCTATAAAATTATTAACGTGTTTGCATTTTTTTATGATTTTGAATCTCTAGGATTCCAATTTTATGATTGTTATAAAATTTTTAGAAAATCGTCTCATTTTATAGGGTATGGAATGTTTGCAGAATTTTAATGTGAATGGTTTTTTTAAATGAAACATTTCATTATTTTATTAACATTTACAAATTGTATTTAATATATTTCAATTGTTTTATTTGATAATATTTTTACTTTTTCATGTTTATATTATTTATTAATGTATATAAAATTTTATTGTGGAATACGTAAAAATATCAAGGGATTTCATGTTTTCCACTGGAGAAACATGTTTCCTTTATCATTATATCCCTAACCAAACATATATTTTCCATAAAATGGGTTTAAATGATTTTAATAGGATCTATGGATATTTATAAAATATATCATTATTATAACTCCCTGATATTTTTTGGAATAACTTTTTAAACTAAAATTAATTTCGATGCGGGCTTATGTTTCACAAAACACATAGTTTAAATTAATAAGGAATAAATTTTAATATTATTGATTAATAATGATCACTATAACCTTCATATTAAATAAGGTGTTATGCATACTAATAATAAAATTAATGTTATGTATAATGGTTTTATATGGATAAAATAAATTTAAAAATAAGTATTTTGTTTTATGTAAAGTCCATTATGAATCGAAAATACCATTTTCAAAATAATATATTTTATTGATTTTATTAAAAATTATGAAAATTAATTATTAAAATCATTTCAAGGGTTATAAAAAAAATATATTCATTTTTTAATAAAACTTTAATAAATTATCTAATGTAGAAATTTATAGAAATTTCTTAAAAGGATAATTTTCTGGTTAATAGTTTAAAATATAATTTTTTATTAGAAACATTTTTTTCATTTAATAAATTTCAAAAAAATTCCCACATAATTTAATTTTTTTAAAAAAAAATTTAATTAAATATAACTTAATATAATTTATATAATTTGAATCATACTTCATATTGAATTTAGTAATTTAAACTTTCTATGATAATGTAAAATTTTCTATTTGAAAAACCATTTTTTGTCACTTATTTAATTTAAAATTATCCATTTATATTAGTTAAAATTAGAAAAATAGATTACATATCAATAATTAAAATAATTAATATAATAAAATATGTTAAAAATAATTTTTTCTAAAAATTAATTGAAAAAACAATAAAATTTAATTACTGTGTTGAATGTTGGAATGAATTTATAGGGTGTTAAAGAAAAAAATATAAGAGTTGTAATAGCCAAAAAAATATCCAACATAATTTGATAGAAATATTATGACCCTTATTACCATATACTCTATTTTAATGTGTTTTGGTACACTTTTCCTTCAATGGGACCGATATAATAATATACGTAATGAAAAATATATTTCTTTTAAATTTCAATTATGTGTTCACATAGGGAAAAAGAATAATATGAATGAATATTCAATATAATTTTAACAATAATGTAATTAGTTTCATGGGGGTTATTTATTAATAATTTATAGTAATTATTTAGTTAATTGAAATGCTAAAGAAATTCCAATACATTAATTTTTTAATTAGTATAAATATAATATAAATGGTAATAAATATTAACAAAAATATAAATTAAATGAATTATTTTATTTCATGGAGTATAAATATATATAGTTTTGAAAATAATATATTTGAATTTGTTCTTTTGTCTTGATGTCTATATAGTATAATTAAATGATTACTATCAAAATTCATTTTTTTATAATTAATAATAATTTATTAAATGATTTAAAATTACTAAAAATAATATTATCTAAAATATTATTTTTACTTTTATAAAAATATCAATAATGATTTATTCATATACCAATAATGATTTAATTATAGTCTTAGTAACCCCTTAGTAGTAAAATCATTGTTATCTTGGTAACGGGTAAAATTGGGTTTTCCAAGTTTAATGCGCTAGTATTAAAATTAGTTTTCCACACTCGATGTTTTTTTCATAAATTTTACATCATAATTAGAACAAGTTTGTACTAATTATATAATAAATAATATTTTATATATATTAATAAATTATAACACGCTTCAATTAAAAAGATAGTTATTGTAGTGTGATCTAAAATGTTAATAGTAATGAAACATAAAAGTTAATGAAAAACAATTTTTAAAAAAGTGTTTTTTTTGTTTTAGAGTTTTTATCGACCATGTTATCACTCCACTAAATTATACAACAATCATGAAGTATTGTAGTTGATCATGACTCCCCATATTGAATAGTTTTATCTATATTCAAAATGCCACTCATCCTCATTTATAAAAGGCCATCTCCTCCCCTCACATCCTAACACCACTCAATCCATTTGGATTAAAAAACTAAACAATCACCACATAATATCCTTATCCATGTTATAGAGATACTTTACATCCCAAAATACTAACCATCTGGTCATTAGTAAGGGATCCAAAAGTGGTTTTTCTAAGAAATAGTATATATATTCACTAAAGTCTTTCTTTTTACCCCTCCTCATAACACTAGAATTAATTTATTAACAAATATAATATAAATAAAAATATATATAAAAATACCAATATGATATTATGATGATGTAAAAACAAATATCCATATCATCTTCCGTCAACTTGAAAACCAAAGTGACCATCGTGTGTACATTGAATACTGCCTCACGAACCCATGTAGTTATTTATCTATCATCCCCTATGAAAGCTATATATAATTATGGATTTAACATATTTATATGATATTAATGATTTAATATGTATTATATACAAATAATATTTCATAAATGTTTATAATTAATATTCCATTATAATATAATAACTTTTCTCATGAGTACGGAAGACTACTACCTCATTGAGTGATGGGATTTGTACGTCATATAATCATTACATAGAAGGTAATAATTATTTTTTAATTAAATGATTTTATATATATTAAATAAAAGTTATTTGGTAAATTCAAAATAAAATTAACATTTATTTTATTTTATTCATTGAGAAAATATCAAAAAACATTCATGTATATGTAGAAACTACTGTTTATAAGTATAAAATATTTCATTTTATATATATAAATTTAATATATTAATATATATACATATATAATGAATATATATGAAATTAACAAGAATAAAAACTATATTTTTCTATATTTTTTTTAAATTCTATTTCTTTTATTTATATTTATGATTTTGGTTATAATAATTATTTCCAACAGTTGTGGTTAAAAAAATTTGATTGCAAAACTTGAAACATATCATTGTGTTTTGGTTAAATTTATACAACCAAATAACACATAATTTATTAATTTTGTGCTATTTATAATTAATTTTTTTAATTTATTTCATTTAATAATTATTTCATATATTTAATATTCGCGTTGCAAATTTTTTGTTAAATAATCATGATGTCATTTTCATAACTTACAATCTTGTGACACTATATTTTTACATACATATTTTCCTAACCATTATTTTTAAATATTCAATGTTCTGATATTATATATGTAAAAATAATATCATAAATTTTTTCTATTTTATTGATAAAAAAGAGTTAGATTAAAATTTATCATGGTTCATATGTATTTTTTCATATTATTAAATATTTAATAATAATTTTTTAAAAGAATATAAGAATTAAATTTGGATATATTATTTACAGGTCTACATGTGTGTCATGTATTTTTGTATATTTTTCTTTTTCTTCATTAAAAAAATTATTCCTGTATTTCATAGGTGTGAGATTACATGATTGATGAAACTTCAACTTATTCATGGAGATTATATGATGCATATTATATTTTCAGATTATAACATCCCAATAATCCCAAAAAAATGATGTTTAGGAGATATTTCTTCATGATAATTCATTTTAGGATTATAATTTTATATCCTGATTGGAATTCCATTTAAAATATTGATAAATTGTAGTTTTGGGAGTCTATACTAGTAAAATATCAAAATTTATTTGTTATCTCATTCGTGAAATATTATATAATTGTTATTATTAATATTTAAGGTATTCAATTACATATGACAATATACATTAATGAAATGAATGAAATAAAAAACATGAATATAAATTGAGATTTTTCAATGTATTTATTTAGATAAGAATGTGATAAAAACACATTGAGAATATACATAATGAAAAACATGTGTCATATGTGGTTGTTTAGAAGACAATACATATACAAAATTTTTTTATTAGTCATCATGAATAAAAAATACTCATATGATAATAAAAATATATTTTAAAATTTTTTATATATTACCTAATTTTATTATAGTTTATTTTGAATGTAACAAACCTCTAAATGATCTCAGAATGTGGTCGAGTTATTGAGCGTATACCCAAAACATTACAACATAATGGGTATCATTAATGGAGGAGAAATATTTGTTAAAATTTTTTATGCATTAAGATCTAAATTTAGTAATGGTTCAAAATAGGTTTAGTCCTATCGTCCATATCCCCTCGCATTCCAATAAAAATTGAAAATAGAATGAAGTAAATCATATGAAAAATATCTTATTGTTCATCAAAATAAATAGCAGACAATATTGAGTTAAATTAATTATTTTTTTAATTATATTTTTAGTTTTAAAATTTGTATCACAAATAAAACATTTTAATTTATCATTTCATGATGAACATCATGAGAAAGTGATGGATTTAAATTTTATCCTTACGGTCAAATTGGATATTATATATTGAACCATATAAAATATGAAACACCCCTTCTAAAAAATCTTATATTATACAGGTGGTATCATTTAGAATATTTTTTTTTATTACTGTATAAAATTGAAAAAAAGTAAATATAATTTATAAAACATGAGCTAAATGACCTAAAATATTCAATGAGAAATAAAATTAAATCTGTTGTTAAGGATATATTAGAAATGATGATGAGACAATCATAGCCTATGTAGCATTCCTACTCATATCATCTAACTCCTCATTTGGTCACATCTTTATAATGTGAGGTTTATATTAGAGGTCCCATTGAATGTATTTTAGTGTGTGGATTCATACATAATTTTTGAGATTATTCATATCACCAGCATAAGTATTTGGGTTAGGTAATAATATCAGGACATCATATTATTGATCCAAATTTTCTATTTCTGATACCTTTAAAGGATGTATCAAATGATGGAGATTTAATGGGACATTTTTACTATATCTAACTATCCTTTCTCATTATCTGATAGACTAGGTAGACATTTCTTTTTAAATATTATTTAGATATGATTTAAAATTAAATATAAATACTTCTTATATTAAATATTTGTAGTTGTTTATAAAATCGAAAAAATTGGTAAGAAAGAACTAATAGTTTCAATAAACTATAACTGTGGATACGTTTGATATTTTCTATGTAAAAAAAAGATTATCCCAAATTTAAACATCAATGTGTATTATTTAGGAGATTCAGATGTTTTATGATATATGAAATGTAGATTATCCATTTAGAATGTTTAAAAAATATAACATTAATATTATAATTTTTAAAGATCTTAGTGAACCTATTTAATAATTATTCTTCATGTATATAAGAATATGTTTCTGTGTCTCTTTCCTTAAAATACATAACATCAAGTGAAAAAATATATAATTTATTTAATTAAAAATCCAAACAAAATTTTCATTGGAATTGAGACCATAATTTTAATGTCTTATTGATCAATAATACAATTTAAACAATTTGAAATATCTAAAAAATGATTTTATAGTTACATATTCCTTTTATAGATTAGAATATACAAATATTGGGTTATGATTTTTCCATTCCATGATTGGTAATAAGTAAAAAAAATTACGAATTAATATTCATTGTAATTTAATTAATTTTTGAGAATTAATATTGTTTTGGTCATTGGATATTATACATATTCTTCCCATATGAATTCATGTATATTTGTTTTATTGTTTATTAGGTGTTTATAAATGTTTCAGAAAATCATTGAAACGTATGTTTTATTCTATCTCAAAATTTTTTATTCCCTTTTATTATTTTTATAAATGATTTAATGTTTATATATTTACATAAAGGTCATCGATTTCATTTTTACAATGATGGATTGTTAATATATATGATAAAAAATCAATTATATTAAATAAATGATAAATAAATTTTATATAATATATTATTTTATTCCCTTATAGATATATTTGCAGGTTTTCATTTCAAAATAATTCTTCATAACCTCAATTTTGTTATAAAAATGGAGGGATAAATGTGGTTATTTTTTTTAATATTGATGATATTGGAAATCATAGTAATGATGATGATTGATTTTTAAATGATTAGTTATATTAATTGAATCATATTTATATTTAAATATTCTACTTCTTAATCATATAATATTCCATGTAATTGTATATTTTAAATTATGACGAGTCATATATAAATTAATAGCTTTCCCATCATTAAACATTATATTCAAACTATTTTTCATATATTTTTATTTTTTAAATTATATGATATATCCCTTTTAAATAATTTTTAATAAGAGGAATTTAAAAAAGAATTTTTATAATTATATTTTTAATTATATTTTCTATTACTGGGTTATTCAATACATTATGTTTTTAAACCCTCATTTTCATATATATTTTTAGCAGTTTTTAGCGCATGTAAGATAATATATTTTATTTTATAAAAAATTATTTTTTTTTGATATCTATTTTTCATAAACTAATATATAATCAAAATTATATTACATTGAGGGTGTTTTTAGTAAAAATACATATTCAAATTTATATGATAATTCTTTCATGTTAGTTTAAATATAAAATTGATATGGAAATGAATATTGTTTTAGATTCATCATCAGTTAAAATTTTAAACCCCATATAGAAAACTCATATATATTCTCTTTTTATGGATTTGTCGATGTATATTTAAAAAAAATACAAAATTCAAATTATTATTTTGGACATCACCGACACAACATTGGTTTATAAAAAACATTTAAACTTACTTATCCACAACTGTGTAGAGGAAACTATGTATACATTTGTGTCAACCTAGCAAGTTTGGACATGTATTAATTGTAATAAAAATATATTAATGACGTCCTTTTATGAATTTATTACCATAAGTAAATTATAAAATTCTCATGTAACTAATAGAGCATATAATATAAATCCATTAAACTCCTTGTTGAATTATCAAGGTCAGTAATGATGTAATATATTTGATTCAACCTAGAATCCCTATCTTGCATGAAAAAATATAATATATTGAATTTTATATTCTCAATATCTCATAGCTATCAAAAATAATCTCAATTATCTCAACCCTAATTGTATGTATAAATCAATAAGATTTTTGAGAAGCAGTGTTTATAGTTTTATCAAGAAATACCCAAACCTCTCATAAAATTTTCTACATCATTTTCTTTCTCTGAAAATTTGAGGGAGGGCTTCCATGACTACTGGGGAATATCAATTGAATTCATAAAAACTACAACATTATAGAATGGCTTTCTTGATAACAACTATGATTAAATGATTAATAATATTGACAACAAGAATCATGTGGCTGATGAATAGGGGTTTACATTATGAATTATAAAACATACTAAAACATATTTGAATGTAAATCATTATAAGATTACTTCCATACCATAGTTCATTTGAATTTTTCATTTATATTAGATAGTAAAAAATATATTTTAGATATATATACTGATGTCAAGATTAATTCCTTACCTAATTATTCTCGTAGGTTCTTTTAAATATGAATTATTCTATAAATATTTATTATGATTTTATATCACCTATCGAATAACCAGTTTTGTATATAATTTATCACTGATAAAACATGGTTCTTTATCCCATGATCCTTGAGATAATAATCCACTTGTATATTTATGGTCACTATACAATTTTCCATCAAAAAAATAAAATTTTTCTCCCGAGAATCCTATAAAATACCCTATGATGTTATGTTCTGAAAATAAACATATCATACATTTGTGAGATGATAAATATTCAGGACATCAAACGAATTAAATTATGAAAAAATGAAAATACTAGTTACTCTAAAAATATCATAATGATATAGGTTCAAAAAAATCTTTATGAACTAATTCAATCACTCTTGTTGAATTATTTTATTTATTACTATATGTATTTCAAATTGTATTCCTCTTTTGAAAAACCTCACACATGTCAGTAAAATCACATGATTCCAAAAGGAGATATTGAGAGACATCATATTTTTCCCAATCATCCAATGATGTTTGGAAAATATGGACATTTCATTTAGTCCACAACCTGATTTATTCCTTTATGGATAAAAAACACAACTATTTTTATAAACATGTAATGTAGGTACTACACTGCATTATTTTTCCATATAAAAACATCAAAATGTTTTCCTTGAGAATACACAACTTCATGGTAAATCCTATAGAATTACTTGAGATAAATACAATAATATTTTGGGGGTAAATTCCTATGTAATTGAATAAAAACATTTCCCCTTTAAATCATGATTCATAATTATATAAAACAATATACTCTATCCTGCATGCAACAAAGAATAAATGGCACTACCTGAACATGAAACATCTATTTTTTCATGGTTTAATATCACTAGGATACATATTAGAAACATACAAAGTAAATTTTTTATTATATCGAATCCACAAGCTACACTTATTTTATATGGTTTTAAGTAGACTCAGAATCTCTTATAGGTTAAAAAATCAAAATATTTATATCACTCTAATCATTCAATAGAAGTGTGTGATATTATATATCATAAGATTATATTTCTGATCACAATATCATTAGGATAGATTCACACATATATGAGTGTGACAAGTAGCATTGTTTTCAAATAGTATATGATATAAAAATCACCACAAAGTATTGTCTTTATTGAGAGTCCCTTTATGAACATTTCTTATTCCTATGTCTAAAAAATTAAATCCTTTAGGAAATTACATTCACCATGTAGCATGGATGGATGATGAAATTATTTAATTTGATGAAAATTGATCCATTTAGAAATATAAACCATTGGGGTGGTACAATTCACTGAAAAAAACTCCTCCCTGAGCTAATCATCATTCAAAAACTGAGCTCCTTTGTGAAACAACTCCTCTAAAATCAGCTGTTAGAATTATATGAATACACCAAATGATGGTTATTTATAATCATATTAAATATATATTAAATTATTTAATTATCGATTTTTTATTTTTTTTTATGTAAATTGGAAAAACTATGAACCACAATTACAATAAACTCTTATTTTAGATATACTTCATAATGAATTAGACTCATTATGTTGTTCCCATAGAACATAACCATCTTTGTGGAAACCTCTACAACACCATTCATTTTGAAATGATGAACACCCATTTTTGAGTCCTAGAAATAAATAATTTTTGGATACAAATGATGATCACTCTTGGTGATTTACGTGATGTTTCTTTAATGATGTTGAGTTTCTATTGCCAGGAATTATTTTATGGTTTTAAAAAAATTATATAGTATTCATTGCAGAATTCTAATTATAGACTAAATTGATTTAAATAAATGTAATAATTCTAATGATAAAAATATAATAACACTGGGAAACTATTCCACCTATAAAACTTCTGATTAAGTGGTAAAATGGATAGAACATTCTGAGTGGTCTTTGTCAAAAAACACAATCAACCCAAAAAAATTATCTCATCACTAAGATATATTTTCTGAAAAATATTCATTGTTGATATCTATTTATACTAATGGTTATTAACGATTTATGATGGAAGACTTTAGATCATGTTGATAAAAATTCAAGTACATTATCAATATTCCATGCATTCAATGTGTCACTTTTTGGATCCAATAGATACACATACATTGGAATGTAATTTCCAAGATGAGAATATTAGTTAATCTAGAGAAGGTAGTGGTTATGATATCTACCAAATGAACTAGGAATGTGTTTCAAATGAATATTTTACTAGGTTTGACTAGGTACTAGAGATGATTCCTTCAATATTTCAACCTTTTATAAGAAGCAATGACTGACATAAAAAAGAAGGGGGTGAAATTTTAGATGATATATCAATGTGGTGAGGGACATATAGAGATAATGATATCATATACCTCAACCCTATAATTTATATAATTTGAATCATACTTCATATTGAATTTAGTAATTTAAACTTTCTATGATAATGTAAAATTTTCTATTTGAAAAACCATTTTTTGTCACTTATTTAATTTAAAATTATCCATTTATATTAGTTAAAATTAGAAAAATAGATTACATATCAATAATTAAAATAATTAATATAATAAAATATGTTAAAAATAATTTTTTCTAAAAATTAATTGAAAAAACAATAAAATTTAATTACTGTGTTGAATGTTGGAATGAATTTATAGGGTGTTAAAGAAAAAAATATAAGAGTTGTAATAGCCAAAAAAATATCCAACATAATTTGATAGAAATATTATGACCCTTATTACCATATACTCTATTTTAATGTGTTTTGGTACACTTTTCCTTCAATGGGACCGATATAATAATATACGTAATGAAAAATATATTTCTTTTAAATTTCAATTATGTGTTCACATAGGGAAAAAGAATAATATGAATGAATATTCAATATAATTTTAACAATAATGTAATTAGTTTCATGGGGGTTATTTATTAATAATTTATAGTAATTATTTAGTTAATTGAAATGCTAAAGAAATTCCAATACATTAATTTTTTAATTAGTATAAATATAATATAAATGGTAATAAATATTAACAAAAATATAAATTAAATGAATTATTTTATTTCATGGAGTATAAATATATATAGTTTTGAAAATAATATATTTGAATTTGTTCTTTTGTCTTGATGTCTATATAGTATAATTAAATGATTACTATCAAAATTCATTTTTTTATAATTAATAATAATTTATTAAATGATTTAAAATTACTAAAAATAATATTATCTAAAATATTATTTTTACTTTTATAAAAATATCAATAATGATTTATTCATATACCAATAATGATTTAATTATAGTCTTAGTAACCCCTTAGTAGTAAAATCATTGTTATCTTGGTAACGGGTAAAATTGGGTTTTCCAAGTTTAATGCGCTAGTATTAAAATTAGTTTTCCACACTCGATGTTTTTTTCATAAATTTTACATCATAATTAGAACAAGTTTGTACTAATTATATAATAAATAATATTTTATATATATTAATAAATTATAACACGCTTCAATTAAAAAGATAGTTATTGTAGTGTGATCTAAAATGTTAATAGTAATGAAACATAAAAGTTAATGAAAAACAATTTTTAAAAAAGTGTTTTTTTTGTTTTAGAGTTTTTATCGACCATGTTATCACTCCACTAAATTATACAACAATCATGAAGTATTGTAGTTGATCATGACTCCCCATATTGAATAGTTTTATCTATATTCAAAATGCCACTCATCCTCATTTATAAAAGGCCATCTCCTCCCCTCACATCCTAACACCACTCAATCCATTTGGATTAAAAAACTAAACAATCACCACATAATATCCTTATCCATGTTATAGAGATACTTTACATCCCAAAATACTAACCATCTGGTCATTAGTAAGGGATCCAAAAGTGGTTTTTCTAAGAAATAGTATATATATTCACTAAAGTCTTTCTTTTTACCCCTCCTCATAACACTAGAATTAATTTATTAACAAATATAATATAAATAAAAATATATATAAAAATACCAATATGATATTATGATGATGTAAAAACAAATATCCATATCATCTTCCGTCAACTTGAAAACCAAAGTGACCATCGTGTGTACGTTGAATACTGCCTCACGAACCCATGTAGTTATTTATCTATCATCCCCTATGAAAGCTATATATAATTATGGATTTAACATATTTATATGATATTAATGATTTAATATGTATTATATACAAATAATATTTCATAAATGTTTATAATTAATATTCCATTATAATATAATAACTTTTCTCATGAGTACGGAAGACTACTACCTCATTGAGTGATGGGATTTGTACGTCATATAAT
Organism: Viscum album; assembly: GCA_963277665.1. Classification (NCBI taxonomy): domain Eukaryota; kingdom Viridiplantae; phylum Streptophyta; class Magnoliopsida; order Santalales; family Viscaceae; genus Viscum; species Viscum album. Next base: position 53,573 of record CAUJRU010001952.1, on the reverse strand, counting down.
CATTACATAGAAGGTAATAATTATTTTTTAATTAAATGATTTTATATATATTAAATAAAAGTTATTTGGTAAATTCAAAATAAAATTAACATTTATTTTATTTTATTCATTGAGAAAATATCAAAAAACATTCATGTATATGTAGAAACTACTGTTTATAAGTATAAAATATTTCATTTTATATATATAAATTTAATATATTAATATATATACATATATAATGAATATATATGAAATTAACAAGAATAAAAACTATATTTTTCTATATTTTTTTTAAATTCTATTTCTTTTATTTATATTTATGATTTTGGTTATAATAATTATTTCCAACAGTTGTGGTTAAAAAAATTTGATTGCAAAACTTGAAACATATCATTGTGTTTTGGTTAAATTTATACAACCAAATAACACATAATTTATTAATTTTGTGCTATTTATAATTAATTTTTTTAATTTATTTCATTTAATAATTATTTCATATATTTAATATTCGCGTTGCAAATTTTTTGTTAAATAATCATGATGTCATTTTCATAACTTACAATCTTGTGACACTATATTTTTACATACATATTTTCCTAACCATTATTTTTAAATATTCAATGTTCTGATATTATATATGTAAAAATAATATCATAAATTTTTTCTATTTTATTGATAAAAAAGAGTTAGATTAAAATTTATCATGGTTCATATGTATTTTTTCATATTATTAAATATTTAATAATAATTTTTTAAAAGAATATAAGAATTAAATTTGGATATATTATTTACAGGTCTACATGTGTGTCATGTATTTTTGTATATTTTTCTTTTTCTTCATTAAAAAAATTATTCCTGTATTTCATAGGTGTGAGATTACATGATTGATGAAACTTCAACTTATTCATGGAGATTATATGATGCATATTATATTTTCAGATTATAACATCCCAATAATCCCAAAAAAATGATGTTTAGGAGATATTTCTTCATGATAATTCATTTTAGGATTATAATTTTATATCCTGATTGGAATTCCATTTAAAATATTGATAAATTGTAGTTTTGGGAGTCTATACTAGTAAAATATCAAAATTTATTTGTTATCTCATTCGTGAAATATTATATAATTGTTATTATTAATATTTAAGGTATTCAATTACATATGACAATATACATTAATGAAATGAATGAAATAAAAAACATGAATATAAATTGAGATTTTTCAATGTATTTATTTAGATAAGAATGTGATAAAAACACATTGAGAATATACATAATGAAAAACATGTGTCATATGTGGTTGTTTAGAAGACAATACATATACAAAATTTTTTTATTAGTCATCATGAATAAAAAATACTCATATGATAATAAAAATATATTTTAAAATTTTTTATATATTACCTAATTTTATTATAGTTTATTTTGAATGTAACAGACCTCTAAATGATCTCAGAATGTGGTCGAGTTATTGAGCGTATACCCAAAACATTACAACATAATGGGTATCATTAATGGAGGAGAAATATTTGTTAAAATTTTTTATGCATTAAGATCTAAATTTAGTAATGGTTCAAAATAGGTTTAGTCCTATCGTCCATATCCCCTCGCATTCCAATAAAAATTGAAAATAGAATGAAGTAAATCATATGAAAAATATCTTATTGTTCATCAAAATAAATAGCAGACAATATTGAGTTAAATTAATTATTTTTTTAATTATATTTTTAGTTTTAAAATTTGTATCACAAATAAAACATTTTAATTTATCATTTCATGATGAACATCATGAGAAAGTGATGGATTTAAATTTTATCCTTACGGTCAAATTGGATATTATATATTGAACCATATAAAATATGAAACACCCCTTCTAAAAAATCTTATATTATACAGGTGGTATCATTTAGAATATTTTTTTTTATTACTGTATAAAATTGAAAAAAAGTAAATATAATTTATAAAACATGAGCTAAATGACCTAAAATATTCAATGAGAAATAAAATTAAATCTGTTGTTAAGGATATATTAGAAATGATGATGAGACAATCATAGCCTATGTAGCATTCCTACTCATATCATCTAACTCCTCATTTGGTCACATCTTTATAATGTGAGGTTTATATTAGAGGTCCCATTGAATGTATTTTAGTGTGTGGATTCATACATAATTTTTGAGATTATTCATATCACCAGCATAAGTATTTGGGTTAGGTAATAATATCAGGACATCATATTATTGATCCAAATTTTCTATTTCTGATACCTTTAAAGGATGTATCAAATGATGGAGATTTAATGGGACATTTTTACTATATCTAACTATCCTTTCTCATTATCTGATAGACTAGGTAGACATTTCTTTTTAAATATTATTTAGATATGATTTAAAATTAAATATAAATACTTCTTATATTAAATATTTGTAGTTGTTTATAAAATCGAAAAAATTGGTAAGAAAGAACTAATAGTTTCAATAAACTATAACTGTGGATACGTTTGATATTTTCTATGTAAAAAAAAGATTATCCCAAATTTAAACATCAATGTGTATTATTTAGGAGATTCAGATGTTTTATGATATATGAAATGTAGATTATCCATTTAGAATGTTTAAAAAATATAACATTAATATTATAATTTTTAAAGATCTTAGTGAACCTATTTAATAATTATTCTTCATGTATATAAGAATATGTTTCTGTGTCTCTTTCCTTAAAATACATAACATCAAGTGAAAAAATATATAATTTATTTAATTAAAAATCCAAACAAAATTTTCATTGGAATTGAGACCATAATTTTAATGTCTTATTGATCAATAATACAATTTAAACAATTTGAAATATCTAAAAAATGATTTTATAGTTACATATTCCTTTTATAGATTAGAATATACAAATATTGGGTTATGATTTTTCCATTCCATGATTGGTAATAAGTAAAAAAAATTACGAATTAATATTCATTGTAATTTAATTAATTTTTGAGAATTAATATTGTTTTGGTCATTGGATATTATACATATTCTTCCCATATGAATTCATGTATATTTGTTTTATTGTTTATTAGGTGTTTATAAATGTTTCAGAAAATCATTGAAACGTATGTTTTATTCTATCTCAAAATTTTTTATTCCCTTTTATTATTTTTATAAATGATTTAATGTTTATATATTTACATAAAGGTCATCGATTTCATTTTTACAATGATGGATTGTTAATATATATGATAAAAAATCAATTATATTAAATAAATGATAAATAAATTTTATATAATATATTATTTTATTCCCTTATAGATATATTTGCAGGTTTTCATTTCAAAATAATTCTTCATAACCTCAATTTTGTTATAAAAATGGAGGGATAAATGTGGTTATTTTTTTTAATATTGATGATATTGGAAATCATAGTAATGATGATGATTGATTTTTAAATGATTAGTTATATTAATTGAATCATATTTATATTTAAATATTCTACTTCTTAATCATATAATATTCCATGTAATTGTATATTTTAAATTATGACGAGTCATATATAAATTAATAGCTTTCCCATCATTAAACATTATATTCAAACTATTTTTCATATATTTTTATTTTTTAAATTATATGATATATCCCTTTTAAATAATTTTTAATAAGAGGAATTTAAAAAAGAATTTTTATAATTATATTTTTAATTATATTTTCTATTACTGGGTTATTCAATACATTATGTTTTTAAACCCTCATTTTCATATATATTTTTAGCAGTTTTTAGCGCATGTAAGATAATATATTTTATTTTATAAAAAATTATTTTTTTTTGATATCTATTTTTCATAAACTAATATATAATCAAAATTATATTACATTGAGGGTGTTTTTAGTAAAAATACATATTCAAATTTATATGATAATTCTTTCATGTTAGTTTAAATATAAAATTGATATGGAAATGAATATTGTTTTAGATTCATCATCAGTTAAAATTTTAAACCCCATATAGAAAACTCATATATATTCTCTTTTTATGGATTTGTCGATGTATATTTAAAAAAAATACAAAATTCAAATTATTATTTTGGACATCACCGACACAACATTGGTTTATAAAAAACATTTAAACTTACTTATCCACAACTGTGTAGAGGAAACTATGTATACATTTGTGTCAACCTAGCAAGTTTGGACATGTATTAATTGTAATAAAAATATATTAATGACGTCCTTTTATGAATTTATTACCATAAGTAAATTATAAAATTCTCATGTAACTAATAGAGCATATAATATAAATCCATTAAACTCCTTGTTGAATTATCAAGGTCAGTAATGATGTAATATATTTGATTCAACCTAGAATCCCTATCTTGCATGAAAAAATATAATATATTGAATTTTATATTCTCAATATCTCATAGCTATCAAAAATAATCTCAATTATCTCAACCCTAATTGTATGTATAAATCAATAAGATTTTTGAGAAGCAGTGTTTATAGTTTTATCAAGAAATACCCAAACCTCTCATAAAATTTTCTACATCATTTTCTTTCTCTGAAAATTTGAGGGAGGGCTTCCATGACTACTGGGGAATATCAATTGAATTCATAAAAACTACAACATTATAGAATGGCTTTCTTGATAACAACTATGATTAAATGATTAATAATATTGACAACAAGAATCATGTGGCTGATGAATAGGGGTTTACATTATGAATTATAAAACATACTAAAACATATTTGAATGTAAATCATTATAAGATTACTTCCATACCATAGTTCATTTGAATTTTTCATTTATATTAGATAGTAAAAAATATATTTTAGATATATATACTGATGTCAAGATTAATTCCTTACCTAATTATTCTCGTAGGTTCTTTTAAATATGAATTATTCTATAAATATTTATTATGATTTTATATCACCTATCGAATAACCAGTTTTGTATATAATTTATCACTGATAAAACATGGTTCTTTATCCCATGATCCTTGAGATAATAATCCACTTGTATATTTATGGTCACTATACAATTTTCCATCAAAAAAATAAAATTTTTCTCCCGAGAATCCTATAAAATACCCTCTGATGTTATGTTCTGAAAATAAACATATCATACATTTGTGAGATGATAAATATTCAGGACATCAAACGAATTAAATTATGAAAAAATGAAAATACTAGTTACTCTAAAAATATCATAATGATATAGGTTCAAAAAAATCTTTATGAACTAATTCAATCACTCTTGTTGAATTATTTTATTTATTACTATATGTATTTCAAATTGTATTCCTCTTTTGAAAAACCTCACACATGTCAGTAAAATCACATGATTCCATAAGGAGATATTGAGAGACATCATATTTTTCCCAATCATCCAATGATGTTTGGAAAATATGGACATTTCATTTAGTCCACAACCTGATTTATTCCTTTATGGATAAAAAACACAACTATTTTTATAAACATGTAATGTAGGTACTACACTGCATTATTTTTCCATATAAAAACATCAAAATGTTTTCCTTGAGAATACACAACTTCATGGTAAATCCTATAGAATTACTTGAGATAAATACAATAATATTTTGGGGGTAAATTCCTATGTAATTGAATAAAAACATTTCCCCTTTAAATCATGATTCATAATTATATAAAACAATATACTCTATCCTGCATGCAACAAAGAATAAATGGCACTACCTGAACATGAAACATCTATTTTTTCATGGTTTAATATCACTAGGATACATATTAGAAACATACAAAGTAAATTTTTTATTATATCGAATCCACTAGCTACACTTATTTTATATGGTTTTAAGTAGACTCAGAATCTCTTATAGGTTAAAAAATCAAAATATTTATATCACTCTAATCATTCAATAGAAGTGTGTGATATTATATATCATAAGATTATATTTCTGATCACAATATCATTAGGATAGATTCACACATATATGAGTGTGACAAGTAGCATTGTTTTCAAATAGTATATGATATAAAAATCACCACAAAGTATTGTCTTTATTGAGAGTCCCTTTATGAACATTTCTTATTCCTATGTCTAAAAAATTAAATCCTTTAGGAAATTACATTCACCATGTAGCATGGATGGATGATGAAATTATTTAATTTGATGAAAATTGATCCATTTAGAAATATAAACCATTGGGGTGGTACAATTCACTGAAAAAAACTCCTCCCTGAGCTAATCATCATTCAAAAACTGAGCTCCTTTGTGAAACAACTCCTCTAAAATCAGCTGTTAGAATTATATGAATACACCAAATGATGGTTATTTATAATCATATTAAATATATATTAAATTATTTAATTATCGATTTTTTATTTTTTTTATGTAAATTGGAAAAACTATGAACCACAATTACAATAAACTCTTATTTTAGATATACTTCATAATGAATTAGACTCATTATGTTGTTCCCATAGAACATAACCATCTTTGTGGAAACCTCTACAACACCATTCATTTTGAAATGATGAACACCCATTTTTGAGTCCTAGAAATAAATAATTTTTGGATACAAATGATGATCACTCTTGGTGATTTACGTGATGTTTCTTTAATGATGTTGAGTTTCTATTGCCAGGAATTATTTTATGGTTTTAAAAAAATTATATAGTATTCATTGCAGAATTCTAATTATAGACTAAATTGATTTAAATAAATGTAATAATTCTAATGATAAAAATATAATAACACTGGGAAACTATTCCACCTATAAAACTTCTGATTAAGTGGTAAAATGGATAGAACATTCTGAGTGGTCTTTGTCAAAAAACACAATCAACCCAAAAAAATTATCTCATCACTAAGATATATTTTCTGAAAAATATTCATTGTTGATATCTATTTATACTAATGGTTATTAACGATTTATGATGGAAGACTTTAGATCATGTTGATAAAAATTCAAGTACATTATCAATATTCCATGCATTCAATGTGTCACTTTTTGGATCCAATAGATACACATACATTGGAATGTAATTTCCAAGATGAGAATATTAGTTAATCTAGAGAAGGTAGTGGTTATGATATCTACCAAATGAACTAGGAATGTGTTTCAAATGAATATTTTACTAGGTTTGACTAGGTACTAGAGATGATTCCTTCAATATTTCAGCCTTTTATAAGAAGCAATGACTGACATAAAAAAGAAGGGGGTGAAATTTTAGATGATATATCAATGTGGTGAGGGACATATAGAGATAATGATATCATATACCTCAACCCTATGATTTATCATACATAAACCAATAGTGTTATATGTTGTTTACCGAAATACCTAAGGATGTTATTTTAAAACTATTGTGACGAAGAGAGTTTAATTAGTTTCTTATGGGTATCATTAGTTATTACCTCATTTGTAGGAATACCTTACTCAAGACCTATAATTGATTGATGATTCCATGATCATATGTTTGCTGTCATGGTCACTTTAGTGTGAATATTTTTAATACATTATAAAATAGATTATGAAATATCAACTCTTAGTAGGACATGAAATTTCTATAGAGGCATTGGGATTGATATCTGCCTAAATTTTACATTGAGAAAAATTAACCTCCCCAAACGAGTATTTTTATTAAAGATGAACATTGTAGGAATATCAATAATCATAGAGTGTATCCTTCACAATAGTTATAGAGATTGATGACCTAGTAGGATGAATGTTTGGTGGGTTCTTATGAGGATCATGTAATAATGGAATGTGCCTAATTAGTTATGAGATCAGTATTAGTGGGAAAGATAATAATATATAAGGGGTTAAATTTAGAATACATTGTGATTTAAGAAAAAATAATGGGAAATGATAAAATTTAATGAAGGTCAATAGATAGAGACGAAATGATCAATATTCATTGAAGGGTTATGGTCCTTTCCCCTATAAAGGAAGTGATTATTAGAGACATAAATTATTCTTTTGTACTAAAGATCTATAAAGTTATACCATGATATCATAATATGGTTCTTGTCAAAAAGTATAAATAGATATATTACTATGTTTTTCTATCCATTTCTTTATATATCAATGGATTACTACCAAGCATCAATAACCTAGTTAATTACGTCAGAATATTCATGGGGCCATATACACTAGTGTAAAAACTGGGTTTCATTTCATTTTTTTTATAAATTGTCAATATATTTGTTAAATGTTTTTTATGAATTTGATGTCATAAATAAGGGATTGAGAATTAGTTTTATTAAAAATGATGACGAATATTGGTGTATCAATATTTTGTCAACTTTTATGCATTATTTCCACTACAATCCAATGATAAAAATTTGTTCAAATTTCTGTTTCTACATGAATCTTATGTTGAATGCCCCTTATTTTTGACTGTTCATGTTGTTTTTTCTTTACAATGATTGTTGAAAACTATATTGGTCATTAATTTTGCATTGTTTTACATAAAAAATAGACCCTAAAAAAAGAAATTCAGGGTGTCTTTATAAGAAAAACCAATGGAAAAATTTGTATTCAGTGTAAATGTTTTGAAAAAACTGACAACAATGATCATCTATAATTTATTTTTAAATTTTTTGTTCATTTTGTAAAATATTTGATGCTAAAAGACAAAAAATAACAAAATGGTAACATTATATTTTAAAAAATATTAGCATTACCGTTATACTAAATATATTATAATGCAATAAAACTACATCTATTACTAAATTAAAATAAATAAATACATAACATAATTTTACAATACAATCATATAATAATTTTCATGATGATTATATTTTAAACTAAAATAAATAATAAACATAGATAATAATTTATTAAATCTTCATTCATGATTACTGTTGAAGAATTATTTTTAGATACCTATGTTTTAATACTTAATATATTAATTGAATTGGGTTTTGATGAGATTTTATTAAGAAAGTGTAGATTAATAATAAACATTTAAAGAGTAATAACTAATTATTTAAATCTCAAACATAAAAAAATTGTTCAGAATAAAAGATTGAATATGGGTAACTTTATCATTTTTTGTGTGACTCAACATCACTGAATGTCTATAATAACAACTATTATTATAATATTTAAGTGAAAAATAATATGAAATAAAATATAAAATAATTAATATGACTAAGCATATCAAATTTAGTTGTTAAAGTACTTTTGGTTATCTCATACATGAATCATATAACAAAATTATGGCATTCCATGTTTACTTTTTAAAAATGAATCTATGGTTATAAAACAATATATTGTTAATAAAATAAATTATATATATAAATATATATATCAAAATTTAGAATAATATATAATATAAAAAATAATTAACATCACTTCCATGTATTGGATTTCATTTGGGTTATTTATTGACAAGTAATAATTGTAATAAAAATACCTAACCTATATCTTCATATATATCAACTAATAAAACATTTGTAAAAAATAATAATTAAATATAGTTTTAATTTTAAAAAAATTAAATGTATATCAAAATGGTAAATTTTTTATAAACACATCCAAAAAAAGAGAAAACCCCAATATAATGTGCATTCACTTGGCAAGAATACACCTAAAATACAATTACCCCTTAAATAAAAACATTAATCAATTAATTCCATTATAATGAATTTTATTTAACAATTATTTTAGTGTTATTATCTATTAATAAATGGAAAAAACCAACACCCAATCACTATCATTGAAAATATCTAAAATATATATGTAACTCTATCAATAGTCATCAAAATATTCACATCCATTTAAATGAAATTGGGATCATTAAATCCATAAAATTATATGGTATCGTTTTAAATAATTATTTTGTTTTTATACCTCATTAAATAAGTAATATATGAAGTCAATTAAAAAAATAATAATTTTGAATATAAAAATTGAAACATCCATATTTTTACATAGATATGAATTGTAGCATAATAACACTGCACTCTTCAAAATAATCAAGATCTAGTATACATTATATCAAAATTTTTAATAGATATTTTATTCAACCTATTATGAAATTCATCCAAAGATGATATAAATTATTGATGGAAGATTAATCCTAGGATAATCTCATTATACCATCAGAAATATTAGAAGAATTTAATGATGTTTTTCCCTAAAATATTAACTTTATTTATGTAATTTCGTTGGATTTTAGATAATCTTATAATAATTTAATGTCATAAAAAATTACATGTAATTTTCAATAATAGATAATTGATATTAAAAAATTGAATACCTTTTATGAATAACAACTAAGAATGTTTTATAGGAAAAGAAAAAAATGACCCATACAATCCCCAACTCCGGTAACCTCCTTAGTCAACAGTTGTAGTAGATCTATTGGATCAATAGTATCATGTAATGAAACTAAAAATTTATCCATTTACATTGGATAGTTCAATAAAGAATAGTCAAAAAAAATTCATGAATCTGAATGCTTCAATATATACATGTGGATCTCCATCATATAACTCAAAATATATGGTTGTGTTCGTGTGAGGAGGTCAAGGATCCAAGTAGGTTGGTCGGTTAGGATGGGTGTGAATTAATGGTTGTGCATCTATATGGGATAGTTGTAAAAAATTATAATTATATGAAAAATATGATTGTATCATCAATTGATCTAACATACCCTACATAGTGGTTTTAATATGATATTTCGTAGACAATTTCTTATATTTCAGCTCATTTTTTATGGATTTTATTTCTCTGTCTCCTGATCACATACATTGATGACCAAAAACATTATGAATACTAAAACAACCTCATATACTACAATGTTACTAGGGTGTTATGGTTTTCCTAATGTACTATCTTTGATATTCATCATACCCTCAGGGATAAAAGTTCGTAATGCTGATTTATTCTGAAGTTCATCCAATAATGAATAATGAAAATGTTTTATTAGTGTTGATTATTTATAAAATAAAAATTTCATTAAAATTATATTGATTTGCATAAAATTATATCATATATTTCCTTATATTTATCAATAAGATATTATTCATTTTATTCTCATTATTTTTCATTTTTAATGGAGGGTGGGGTGGTGGAGGAACAAACTTGGCCTCAACTAAACCACTAGTAGACTAAGATATTAATACTTTATACATTTCCCCAATCATTATTTTCTCAATTAAATTATACCCTCCATATGATAATGTAAAATGGTATAAATTCTATAACTAAATGACATTATGGTATTTTCTAGAGGTATTCAATAGAAAAATAATGTAATATCTAATTAAAGACCAATATATGAAATTTTATAATAAAAAATAATTATCATAAAAAAATGTATCATCATGTTATTTGGAAAAAATTTATTCCATGTATCTAAAACTAAAAACTCATACATGAGACATGGTCTTGGGTTTTTTTATTTAACAAAATATAATTTTCCTTATTTTTTTAAAAAATTTCTACAATGAATCATCTATAAATAAATATATCATTTCAAAATAAGTTTTTGCATATAAATTTAATTTTATCTATAAATGAATAAATTAAATAGCAGTAATTTAAATATATCATATTCAAAAAATGAGATAAAATAAATGAATTGACATATTTTAATGATACACCCTCCCAAAGCTAATATATCTCCATCTAGTACCAGGACTTCTAATAAGGATATAAATATTAAAGCCTATAATTTCTCTAAATTTTGATATAGATTATAAACTACATTAATTTGGTCTAGTTACATAATTATCATCATCAAAACTATTACGTAATCTTTCATCTCCAAGATCAACTGACATTTTTGGTAAACACGTAATGCAACATTTTCCAATTCATGAAATTTTTTTATGAATGCTAGAAGTAGAATACTCCACTGTCAATGTCCCATTAGTAATACTATTATCATTTTTTCTGAAAGAAAATATTTATTAAATGAAATAGTTATATGACTTGTTATTTAATAATATAAAAATCATATATACCTCAATACATATTCCTATGTCTGTTTCTCTATATCTATTACTAAAGAGGAAATTTTAATGATATTCTGTGTACATTCATAAAATTAGACAATTGAATTATTATAAAATTAAAAAAAATTAAAAAAGAAGCATACAATTGTAATTTATTTTAAAACAATAATGATTTGATGATTATAAACCAAAAATTATGCAGTAAAAACAATTAAATATAAACATTTCATTAAAAATTAATGAAAAGTATTATAAATTTAAATACAAACGTTCTAAAAAATTGTTTTCAAAGTAAAAAATTTAATAATAATGTAATCATATACATTTGGTATTTATATGTATTTTTTAACCATAACTGTTAAATATAAGTATTATAAAAAAATCATTTAATTATTCATATATATATTATTATTAATCCTATAATTATTAAAGAATACCATTTTTAAAAATAAAAATTTCAAAATTGACATATAATGTAAATATTTACTACATTAATTAGGATAATAATTTAGTGTTTTCTTATATCCCTTCGATATTATCATTTATTAATACCTGAATTTTTTCTTTTTAATAGTCATTGTTATCTAGAAACTACGTAATAGATGAATAAATATCATATATAACTATATCATCCATATTGGTTTTATCGTTTATATGGATTCTTTTAACTTGAAAAATGATGGAATGATAATTGTTGGATAGATCGATGACATAAAATAATTTTTTTCATGTCTCACCATGAAAAATGGTTCCTCATTGAAATAATATATTTTTAAATTAACTATTTTAAACCCATATTCATCATATTTGTCACAACTAATATAACTAAATCAATTAAAATTAAACATGATGAATGTTAATTTTGTAAAATCAATTTCCCATATATCATTACAGACAAAAATAAATGATGTTGTTGTAGAAATTGGATTTTTATCCTTTTTAATAATAAAATTCAATGCTTCATCAATGACCATTACAACACTATTTTAAAAAGTAGTCTTGTCATCTAGATTTTTTGTTTAAATTGTGCACCCTCTAATATAAACACTCTAGAGACCCAAAGCGTGACGTACCTGTACATTACATTTTTTTTTGAAATACATAATACATAACAAAAACAGACACACAAGGACCGTAAAAGTTTAGTGTCTTTGGAAACTCGAAATATAATCATCTAATCATGGTGAAAGATCTTCCACATCTCCCATAAAGATCATACCCTTTTTCTTTCATACCAAAAACCGTTATTTAAATCCTGCGGAAAATAAAAAATATAAAGGGTGAGATCAAATTCTCAGTAAGGGAAAACATGGAGAAAATAAAACAAACCATTTACATTTGAACTTCAAAACAAGGACATAATATTTAAACATCAAAATCATGAGCAATGACATAAAACATGTCAGTACATAAGGCATAGATCATAATTGTACATCAATCATGATAAAATTTTGTGGGAATAAAACATGTAATGGTGGAAACCATTAAGCACACGTTATAATTTCTATAGTAGCCAAGGCATTGCTGCCAAGACCATTGTAGTGGACAAAGTCCCTTTCTGAATCGAGTTCACTCATCATTCCAGTCCTGTAACACTTAACCGGATTAACTTACTGATCCAGCCATGTCTATCTCATGATATATAAATCTTTACCCAATGCATTGGAGGGAGATGTAGGCCCCACCCATCTCATATTGAAATCATTCTTATGCGTGCCACAACATAAACATAAATCATTCATCATATCCTAAAGAATAATGTGGGTTTCATAAAGATCATCCCATCATAACATAATACATATATAACAAATGGATACCATTTCATCATAAGAATATTTAAAACATTTAAATCATAGAGATATTATATTTTGAAACATACACATATGAAAATAATGTCATCCTAGAAGGAAAATGGTTTTGATAAAACACTTGAAATAAATTCTTGAGGAAAATATCCTTTCTTATTCAAAATAATTTTCTTTTCAAAAAATTCCATTCAATTTTAAAAGAAAAAAATTTTGTTGAAAATAATCATGAAATCTTGTAGAGTAATCTTCATGAAAATAAGGCGTTATAAAACCATAAAAATTTGTTCATTCCATATACATTAAAAAAACTTTTTTCTCGTACATTTTCCAGAAAAGTCAAAAAGTACCTCGTATGGTAAAATAAAGAATGATTCATTAAATAAAATTTAGAAAAACTAAAAAATGGATAAAAAGGACATCAAACATACATCAAACGATTTTTTGGAAACATATACATTTATGATAACAATAGCCCCAGAAAATACTTAAGAATAAACAATCTCGGAGAAGAACGTGATTGGAATAGTTATCCCTTACAATGATCATTTTTTAAACAAACTAGATAAATTCTGTGTATTCACTATAAATTCACATAAATAAAGTATAAATACATGATAATATATTAATTTCTCACATAATCAAGGAAATACATAAACAAGAAAGAGAAGATCAACCGAAATAATGACAATTGGGTTATGATGTTCCCTTACCTTGTGTCCGACGTGACTCGATCATTCGTCAATCTCCTGAATAATAAAATAAATTTAATATCTACTTTCATAAGAACCCTTTTAAAGTTTATTATTCCTTTTAAATCAGTTATTACCATGTTATAATAATTATGTAACCATTGAAGTTAATAACATTCGTTTTGTTGATATTTGGTACTTGAGTCAAAAATTAATTTCTTATAATTACATGTTGTTCATGTGGTCAGACGTTTATTATATGAATAATGATATTCATGATTTTTATATCATATATATCATATATATCCATCATATACATGTATTTATAATAGTACATAACATATGTAGGTATGAAATGAAATGCACCGTTCATGAAGACAGTAAGCCGTGCGTACGCATGAATGATACTTTCATTTCTATTTATTAATTTAATGGAATGAAAACATATTTATACATAAATATATTATAATTACAGTATAATATCATATATAATATCATTAACTCTATCCTTTATACATCCCACATAATCCATTAAAGAATCACATCACTTTGAGGGGGCGGTAGTCCGTACTTTCTCTAATGAGATTACCGTATTAACCCACATTGAAACCATAATGGATTGATATAATTGGAAGGTAAATAATAATAATTAAATCATAAACATAATATATATCATATATAAATACCGTTCTATCATAATGGACACCATGAGAGGCGGTATGAGAAAATTGAACAATCATCATTTCGTAAGGCGTTAGTTTGCCATCCACAGAAACATTATGGTAATCATCCATTAGATGGAAGTGTGTGTAAGTGTAGTTAGAATCATTCTCATGTCAACATCATAGTATATTAATTATTCTTGTGTTGTTACAAATTAAAGGATTAAAAAGAGTGTAGGGTTTGTAGAATTAGAATAAAAGAAAACATTTTAAGAGAAACTGTTATCTTTAATTTGGGTAACTTCTTTTAATTTGATCCAAAATGACTTCTTGAAGTGCCTTCTGCCTAAGGTAAGGCTTATAGGGGTAGTATTGGGATGTAGGGAACTTAATTTTTAAGATTATGGATGAGCCAAATGTCTTGAGAGGTGTGAGGAATTGGATAGAAATTGTCTCCTTTTATAAGGGGGAGGAGGGGCTCTTTTAGAAAGTGTGAAAGTATTATTTTATTATAAACTTGTCTTCGGTTAAAAAATGTCGAAAAACCATTAAAGATAAAGATAAGATGACTCTTGGTAGGAATTAAATCATCAAATAAGAATTGGACATGTTTTGGATAATATTTTAATCATTATACTCTTATTTACTTAAATCATTTATTAATGAGGTAAATACTACATCATTGTTGGGTCATAAATAATTTAATTTATATGATGTCTAAAAATTATAAAAAAATACCATCATGTAGGAAATATTTTGAGATTTCCATTTAATATTTATAGTCTAAAAGATTATTTATATAACCCCTTATAAAAATTAATTACTAAATTTTTTTTGTTGATGTTAATTTTGTCTTTACATTAAATTAATTAATCCAAATTGTCATTTTCAATACCATGTGCCTAAATGGGGGTCCCAAAATCGACCCAAGGATGCCCATGGTTGTCCACTACTCATCCAATCAGGTTAGGACAAGTGTTAAGGTAATTTTGAATTATTATAATATTCTATTAACCTTGAATTACCCTATTTACCTTTTACCGCAGTAAATAAATGTCAAAAGTTACTATTCACCAGAAATTATTTTCACATTATTGAACAAAATTTTACTTCTTGATAACAACGATTTATGTTATATTTTTGAAATTCAATTCACAGAAGTGGTAAAATTCCATTTAAATGAAAAATTCAGTTTTTTAACTACCACTAAGTGGTGTCACTATTCGTCAAAATTGAAGTTTTTCAAAAAAATACAAAAAATTCAGCCTAAGATATATTTTATATTACTAATTCAAAAATTATGTCTATTTTTTCAAATTAAAAACATAGAAGTTCCATTAATTAATTTTAAAATTTATTCTCGTTATCAAAACAAATAGCATGTTTTTAAGAAAAAATAACTATCAAATGATTGATACTTGTTTATATCAAATTTAAAGTGAAATTAATTCCAATGAACAAAATTAGATTAAATGGTAAAAATATATTTTAATTACACTTTAAAACCATTTAAAAGGATAATATAACCATAAAAATTATTGCGATGGAAAAAGTTGTTTATAATTAAAATATAGCATGTTTTACTATTCATTAAAATGTGATATTATAAGAATAAAATGAAAAATTTATCCAATTTTAATTTTTATATCCTGATTCCAATGAAGAATTTTATTTCTTCTAATTCAACTTATAGACATGTCAAAACCAGATTTAATGTGGGTTTTCCATCAAAAGGTGGAAAACTGCATTTTTTAAAAAATAATTATTTTACCTGAAAATTTTATTTTCTTCTCCTTCCATGTTCTAGAAATTTTGTAAGATGAATAATAATGTTATAAAATTCAAAATTTAGTTAATACTATTCATAATGTCTTGTCCATAATAATATTATAATCATATGTCGTTGTTTATTGAAACCTGGTATTGCATACAAAACACACTATTGAGGAAGGTCACGATTTCGTGTAATACAAGACAAGTCATCATTGCATGTTGTGAAAAACTCCTCCGTTTTTTCGTATAACAAAGTCCAACCATATTTAATTTATAAAAACTCATATATATATATATACATACACTCAATGTTGCGTAGAATAACTACTATCAAACAAACTTGAAATTGTGAGTAACATGATCCAAGAATAGTGTTTCTTATACTGCAAACTAATATGGTGTTGTGTATAGCACAAGGTAATATTCGTGTAGCATACAATACAATACATCAATGAAAATAAAAGAATATTCATCATAAAATCTCGTGATGTTATATTCTACCACCCATAAAAAGAATTTCTCCCTTGAAATTCGTCGGGGTTATAAATGGTTTACTACATGAAAGTTTATTTAATAGAAACCTACATCGTAAAATGGAATATTAAAACTTAATTTTAAAAATTGAAGTATGAAACATAACAATTACCCAAATTAACTCATCACTGGGTTTCCACATAGGAGAACATAGGTGGAAATATGGATATGGAAGAAAAATCTAAACATCATGTTCTGATGGAGAGTGGTAGAGAACAAGGCTATGAAAAAGCCAACAATCACAAAGCCATAAATTTGTGATTATCTAAGGTACCATCTGATTCATCCGATATGAGGGAACTATGACATCATTTTTGGTTTTGAATATCATTTTCCTAATGTTTATGAATTAAAAGAAATACTTACATTATTTTGGTTCAATCTCATTGTTGGTCATTCCTTGGACAATTTCCACATCATCTCTTAAAGAAATGAAGTTGAATTTGTCTTCTGGGAAGTGTTAGCATATCATGCGATAGAATGATGGGTCATTCCATCTATCTCAAACAAAAGGTTAAAAAATGTTATCAAATATACATAAGTACATATATGGTGAGGTTAATCATATATGATTCCAAAAATGGACTTATACTTCATCTATCATACCGCTTAATATAATAAAACTATTTTCTAATAACCAGGGACTTCCTTTTGGCCAGTGGTAGGAGATAAAGGCCTATCGCACTTTGGTTGTGGGTTCGATTCCCCCAACCTTGTCTGACGCGATGGGTTGTCGCCCATCCTACAAGTTTTCCTTTTTCTAAAACTACATTATTATAACATCCCATAAATAACATCAAAAAAATTCTATCCTTATATAATACTAACTTATGTCCAAAATAATCCATTCCAATCATTAGGCTTATCCAAAATACTTCTGTCCAAGCTCATAGTATAAAGAAATCAATTACTAGAAAATTCATCTTCCAAGCATGTGAATACCATCTTTTATCCCCCATATATCATAAGATAAAACTTGTTGGTCACATTCCAAACATGTGAATACATTAATCATGTATTCTCTTGAAAAATTAATATCCATTGTCCCTTAGTGAAAACATGAATGCTGTGAAAATTTTACTCTTTCAACATACCAAAATCCCAAAATTTCTATATACTCAAACCATGATATCAGTCATGAGCTCATTTCATTTTTTTTCTTTATCGCTTCACTATGCGCATATCATCTTCTTTCCAAAAATATTTCAATCAAATTTCTTGGTTACCAGTACCATATAATTATTGATAACCAATACATAAATATTCCAAAATTCCACGATGCCATAAATTAGATTCCATGATAGTATTTTGAAATCCCATTACATAAACACTTAATCATTACACAACATCATTGTCATTACCAACATCAAAAATAGTAATCTCATGTTGTAAAGACCAGTGAATTTCAAGGAAATTTTTTTTTCTTAATTTTGTTTGAAATTTTACAAGAATTCAGTTCCTGACGGCACCTGATTACGAGGCCCGGTGTGCCCGGAATCATTTTTCGAAGTTTGGATCGGGTACGTTCAGTGAACGAACGAGCGGTTTTTTCTAACTTTTTAACCGGTGCTCGGAATCAAATTCTGATGGAACCGATGGAATCACAGCGCTGATATTTTCTTAGAAATGCTTCTTCTGGTGTTGTGTTTGCTCGGGTGTGGTTTTAAATTTTTGGGCTTTAAGTTAAGAAATAAAATAAAGTGGTGCGACAACATTATTTTTATTTCACCTAAGCTTCTTAAAAGCCACTTAAATCCACATAAGGTGAGTTGAAGCGGATAGGGTGGAATTCAAAATATCCTACCCTCTTGGTAGGATATTTGTGAGGTGGGGCCCGCACGATCCCCACTGTTTCTTTTCCGCTAAGTAACGCACCCGCGAAAATCCGTCATTATGAAACTCAACTAACACTTTTTCATAAATTCTTAACACACCAATTAATTGGGCGGTTTTATTCGTTGAATTAATTATATGAATTAATGGGTCGTTACCTAACTTATCTCTTTTTTTTCGTTTGTTGGCATGTTAATAAAATAAGACCAACGCTATTCTTCTTAAGTGTTGTTCGTTGAGAGGATTTGATAGAAACCTCAAGTTCTTCATTCTACTTTGTGAAAAACGCGAAGAACGCGAAGAACGCGAAGAACGTCGGCCTTCGATGAAGGGAGACGAAGAACAACGAGCCCTAAGGGAACGACGACGTGACGCCAAGTACCGCGACGCCGACGATTCTTCTTCCACGACGTTATTCTGCGAAAATCCAACCCCACGACAACCTTCAATCGACAATGACAAGGTAGGGGGTTGCACTCATTTTAAATTCTTTGTACATTATTAAAAACTATATGGATTTAATTATTATTAATTAAATCTGTATGTTTCTGATCCTCGGAGATCGCTGACGGGACGCCAAGTACCGCGCGATAGCAACGCTCTTCCGCGACGCGACGATTATTTTCTTCCGCGACGATCAATTGTGCGAAGAACGCACGCTCGACGACTATGGCGAGGTAGGGGTTTTATTTTTAAATATTTTTTATTTAATCCCCGGTCGTTTAAATATTGTTGGGTGAATACCTTTAAGATCGCTAACGCGGTGGGTGCGGACTAAGGAACAAGTCTAAACCCACCGCACCTTTTCGTTCTTGGTGCGCGAAACGGCGGACGACGGCAAACAGGGCCACAAAGGTGATTTGAGGGCCAGGCAGTGATGATCGAGTCCTGGGAGCACCTATGGAGAAGACCGCATGCAAAACGGACCACAGGAGCGCATCCGGTGGCCCGCGGAAGCTCCCGCCGGCCCGCCAAGCTGGCGCGGCAGTGCCCGGCGCGCCGCCAGAAAATCCCACCGCGGCTGAAGCCGTGGAGGCAAGCTAGTTTCGTGGCTGCGCGGAACCCGGAGGAGGGACGCGGCCCGGCCACTGCATCCGCTGGCGAGGCGGCCCCACCCGGGGCCGCGGTGTTCCAACCCGTGGGGGCAGC
The DNA here is from genome assembly GCA_963277665.1 of Viscum album. Classification (NCBI taxonomy): domain Eukaryota; kingdom Viridiplantae; phylum Streptophyta; class Magnoliopsida; order Santalales; family Viscaceae; genus Viscum; species Viscum album. The sequence goes on along the minus strand of CAUJRU010001952.1, from coordinate 33,200 downwards.
GCCACCCCGCGGCTTGCTCCGCTCGGCCGGCTCGGCCGACCCGAGCCGGGCCAACCCGTTGGGCCGGGTCGCGCCCAGGACGGGCCGGGTCGCGCCAACCGGGTCAGACCCGGATCCGGGTCGGGTCGACCCAGGGGGGGTTGTGCCGGGTCGGTCCGGGCCCAGACCCCCCATTTCCGGACCTTTTCGGTCTTTTGCTCATAACATGTACTACGGGCCTCCAAATGACCCACCATCAGTGGAGATGCGATCCTTGGATCGAGACGGTCGTTTCGGTATATCGCAGTCAGGGTTTAGGAATACTTTGGGTTCGGCCGGGTTGGTTCGTACACAAAACCAACCGGGCCCTCAGAGCTGAAACGCTCATATCTTGAGTTCCGGACATCCGATTGACATACCGTCGACATTGGTGGATTCCTCTAAGTGGGACGGATATTTTGGCTTACTCCACCCGAGATTTGGACGCAGGTGGAGTACGGTCGGGTTGGTTTTTCCTTAAAAACCCAACTGGGCCACTAGGACGAAAAAGCCAATAACTCTCAGACTGGGCGTCCGATTGACGCGCCGTCTTCGACGTTGAGTTCCTTTTGACGATACAGAACTTTTGGATACATCAACTTTGGACTAGTTGTCATTTGATGTATCAGCCTCTCGGCTCGTGGAGTGGACCCTCCCGAGCGAGCTAGTGGTGTGCGGGAACCCTAGAGCTGGCTGTGACTGCTACATCGACGATGATGAAGACAATCGTACTCGAATCCTATGTGGGTTCGACAATGAAGACAATCGTACTGGAATACTATGTTGGTTCGAAGATGAAGACAATCGTACTGGAATCCTATGTGGGTTCGACGATGAAGACAGTCATACTGGAATCCTAGGTGGGTTCGACGATGAAGACAATAGTACTGGAAACCTATGTGGGTTCGACGATGAAGGCAATAATACTGGAATCCAATGTGGGTTCGACGATGAAGAAAATTTTATCAGAATCCTATGTGGGTTCGATGACGATTTCAAAAGTGTTTTTATCCTACGTGGGTCCCAGTAAGATGAATCAATGACTACATCTGATAATCTCTCTTGCTTTGAAAATGATGTGTACCTGTGTGAGCTGAAACCATGTTTTACTTTCCTTTGTGGATTGTGTTGAGCTATCCTATGTGGATTTACGTTTTACATTCCTTTGTGGATTGTGTTGAGGTATCATGTGTGGATTCATGTTTTACATTCCTTTGTGGATTGTGTTTTGCTATCCTGTGTGGATTTATGTTTTACATTCCTTTGTGGATTGTGTTGTGCTATCCTGTGTGGATTTACGTTTTTCTTTCCTGTGTGGAATGGGTTGTACTTGGGCTCGTATGTTGGAGCTGAACGAGAAATGATGACTTAGGTATATGTATGGGAATATACCTAAGCAGTGTCAGATGTTACTTCATGATTGTATCTATCCTTTGAGTATTATACTTTGTGGATTCTGGGAGACCATATGGTGTCTCGGGGTCCCTACTGAGTAGATTATACTCACCCCTGCACTGGCTATGCCCGCACTACATTGTGTTGGTTGAAGATGACGGACAACGCGGATCGTGGTTAAGGCTTGCGGAGCAGGACGGTACCTGGAGGTAGACCACTGGGCAGGACATACTCGGAGCGGTCGGCTGGACCCGAGGAGCAGTGGAGGCTTTCTGTACACACCCTTCAGGAGGGATTTCCAGTTGACAGCTCGACGTTGCAGCTTTACCTTTCAGTTGTTGTTTCCCCTTTCTCGTTGTACTTTACATTCAGTTTGGGTTTGTATTCTGGCCCACTTACTTTTCTGCACTTACTATTGTACCAGTTTTTACGTAGTGTTTACTTCTGCCTGCTTGCTCTGTGGTGTTTTTTTTACATTACAAAGGCAATTCCTTCCCTTTTTCTGGGATTTACTCCTTGGTTCTAGTCGCCATCCCCTATCTTATGGAAGGCGGGCTTGGGGTAGTCACGGCACAGGCCCCGAGGACGGGTCGTGAAAAATTGGTATCAGAGGTGGTTGGTTCTACCGCAGACTCTGATCTTTCTTCTTGTGAAGAAATAGTGTTTAGCGTATTGAGTGTGGTTATCAGTATAGGGAGCCCAGTGTTGGTGCGGTGGCCGACGTATCCGTACATCAGGACCCTGACCTCTGATTTCCGACTTAATGCACGAAAACATTGATTGTGTGTGTGTTTCGTGTTTTCCTTATGATTACTTGTATCAGCTCACCAGGTATACTGTTCTGACAGTGGCGCACCTGTTTCTTTTCAGGATGGCCCCACGATGGTAGCCAGCTAGGGTTCCGAGCGTTGTGCGTAGAGAGAGCCCACCGAGCGACGAGGACTCGGTACAGGGCCCTTTGACAGCTGAGGCACCGACGATACCTATACCCGCCGAGCCACCGATACTACCAGCCCCAGCCGCTGACGATGCATGTCACCATAGTGCACTGAATGATTTCCAGCGCCAGTGACCGCCCAGGTTCCGCGGGGAGACAGACCCTCAGGCCTCCGAGGACTGGCTGGAGGTAGTTGTACGGGTTTTCAGATTAGTGAGGACAACAACATACCTCATGGTGATCCTCGCAGCGAGCCTCCTGCACGCGGCGGCAGGCAGATGGTGGAGCTTGATGCTCCAGGTGCACGATGAGGCATCTCTCTTCAGGATGTACTTTTAGAGAATATTCTGATCGGAGTTCGTCCTAGCCACCCTCCGTTCGGTGCGCATCCAGGAGAAACTACAGCTGCGGCACTACAGCAGGACGATTGCCCAGTACTCGACAAGATTTACGGATCTCTCGCGCTACTCCACCGATATGGTAAGGGATCCATTATTCCGGGCTCGGACCTTCGAGCAGGGACTGAGGCATGAGATCAGGGCCTCGATGATCTCCCTCAACATTCCGACGCAGGCAGAGGTGTTGGAGAGAGCCCTTTTAGTAGAGAGTTTCCTCGCCGAGCAGGCACCAGCGGCAGGACCATCCGCAGGACGACCCGTAGCAGAGTCTTTTGCAGCTGGCAGTCGACAGGTGACACAGAGGTCCAAGCGGACCAAACCTTCAGAAGGGAAATCTCAGGGTGATGATTCGGTTGTGTGGGGAACACAAAGGAGAGCCAGCTACTCGAGGAGCAGGCAATGCTACGCATGCGGCATGCAAGGTCACATGGCTCGAGACTGCCCGACTCGTCCTGCTGATGAACAACAGGTGGTAGAGGGACCTCCCAGGAAGAGGTTCGACAATGACAGTCCGCAGGGATCAGGCGGGCGAGGCAGAGGAGCTGGCCGTGCAGTTGGAGGTGGATGATGCTTCGGGGTGTTGCCACCACCACCACCAGGAGGTCCACCCCGACCGCAGGGGACAAGAGGACATGGGAGAGCTCAGCTTCAGGCAGCTGAGGCCTACGATCATGGAGCTTCGGGAGCAGGTGGACAGGAGCGGGACTAGCTCCAGACCTGGAGACTTGTGTTCATGTTACTTTTAGTTTTGTTGTTTTATGTTTTTAGAAGCTTTGTGTCTTTGTACTTGAGCTGCAGTAATAAAAGACAGCTTTTTTGTGGCATTTACTTTCCAGTCCTCTCTTATCCTGTTACTACGAGGTTCCACTTTATCCTGTTGACTTGACCCTCACTTGAGAGATACCTACTGGAGGAGACCCAGTTACCACACACTGATGCTGACAGTGTGACTCAACCCTTGGAGATGATAGTAAGGATTGGATCTCTTGGTAGTAATGTCGAGGCCTTACGACGTCATCCTTATTATGGGTTTGTATCATCCATGATGGGATTGACTGTATTAGGCGAAGAACGTGGTTCATCCAAGGGATGAGACCAGATTTTTCTTAATGCAAAGAATATATCACAACTGCTCTTGTAGGACCAGAGAAGGTCCAGGTCATCCAGGAGCGGATGAGGACATCTCAGAGCCGGCAAGTGTATTATGCTGACAGGAGGTTGAGGCCACTAGAGTTCGAGGATGGTGACCACGTATTCTTGCGTGTCTCACCTCGATAAGGTTTACAGAGATTTGGCCGAGGCGGCATGTTGTCTCCACACTTCATCGGACCATTCCAAGTCCTCAGCAGGTCTGGCGAGGTGGCTTATCGCCTGGCTCTACCACCTCAGTTGCACCGGTTGCACGACGTCTTCCATGTATCTCAGCTGAGAAGATACGTGAACGACCCGACACACATCATTGACCATGGGGAGCTGGACGTTGATGATGGGGTGATTTTTTTGCGGAGTTCCCGGTGGAGATCGAGGATCGACAGGAGCGGGTCCTTCGTGGAAGATCGATTCCTCTATTGTGCATCAGATGGCAGCACGAGAACCTCCAGGAGAGCACATGGGAGCAGGAGGCTCAGATGCGTGCTCAGTACCGCCTTTGTATCCCTGAGTTTGTATTGATGCTTTAAGGGGACGTATAGCCTTGTGGTGGGAGTAATGTAAAGACCCGTAAATTTCAAGGAAATTTTTTTTCTTAATTTTCTTTGAAATTTTACAAGAACACCGTTTCTGACAGCACCTGATTCCGAGGATTGGTGTGCCCAGAATCATTTTCGAAGTTTGGCTCGGGTACGTTCAGTGAACGAACGAACATGTTTTTCTAACATTTGAACCGGTGCTCGGAATCAAATTCTGAGGGCACCGATGGAATCCCAGTGCTGATATTTTCATAGAAATGCCTCTTCCAGAGTTGCGTTTTCTCGGGTGTGGTTTTTAATTTTTGGTCTTTAAGTTAAGAAATAAAATAAAGTGCTGCGACAACTTTATTTTTATTTCACTTAATCCGCTTAAGAGCCACTTAAATCCACTTAAGCTGAGTTCAAATGGATAGGGTGGAATTCAAAATATCCTACCCTCTTTGTAGGATATTTGTGAGGTGGGGCCCACACGAGCCCCACTGTTTCTTTTCTGCTAAGTAACGCACCCACGAAAACCATCATTATGAAAGTCAACTGACGCGTTTTCTTAAATTCTTAACGCACCCATTAATTGGGCGGTTTTATTCTTTGAATTAATTCTATAAATTAATGGGTCGTTACTCAACTTATCTCTTTTTTTTTCGTTTGTTGGCATGTTAATAAAATAAGACCAACGCTATTCTTCTTAAGGGTTGTTCGTTGAGAGGATTTGACAAAAACCTCAAGTTCTTCAACCTCCTTCGCGAAAAACGCAAAGAACGCGAAAAACGCAAAGAACGCGAAGAATTCCGGCCTTCGATGAAGGGCGATGAAGAACGTCGAGCCCTCAGAGATCGATGACGTGATGCTAAGTACCGCGATGCCGACGATTCTTCTTCCGCGACGTTCTTCCGCAACAATCCAACCCCGCGAAAACCATCGATCGACAACGACAAGGTCGGGGGTTGCGCTCAATTTAAATTCATTGTGCATTATTAACAACAATATGGATTTAATTATTATTAATTAAATCTCTATGTTTCTGATTCTCGGAGTTCTCCGACGCGACGCCAAGTACCGCACGACAGCGACGCACTTCCGCGACGCGACGATTCTTTTCTTCCGTGATGATCAATTCCGCGATGAACTCACGCTTAACAACTATGACGAGGTAGGGGTTTGATTCTTTAAATATTTGTGATTTAATCCCCGGTCGTTTAAATATTTTTGGGTGAATACCTTTAAGATCGCTAACGCGGTGGGTGCGGACTAACGAACAAGTCCGAACCCACCACACATTTTGGTTCTTGGTGCGCGAAATGGCGGACGATGACAAACGGAGCCGAAAAGGCGATTCGAGTGCCTGGTAGTGAAGATCGTGTCTCGGGAGGACCTATGGCGAAGACCGCACGCAAAACGGACCATCGGAGCGCGTCCGGTAGCCCGCGGAAGCTCCCGCCGGCGCGCCGCGCCGGCGCGGCGGCGCCTGGCTCACCACCGGCAAAACCTGCCGAGGCTGAAGCCGCAGAGGCAAGCCGGTTCCGTGGCCACACGGAATAGGGAGGAGGGACGCGGCCCGTCCGCCACGTCCGCTAGCGAGGCGGCCCCACCCGGGGCCACGGTGTTCCAACCCACGGGGGCAGCGCCACCCCGCGGCTTCCTCCGCTCGGCCGGCTCGGCCGAGCCAAGCCGGGCCAACCCACCGGGCCGGGTCTCGGCAACCGGGTCACGGCAACCGGGTCGGACCCGTACCCGGGTCCGGTCAACCCAGTTCGGGCCGACCCAGGGGGTTTGGCCGGGTCGGTCCGGGCCCAGACCCCCCGTTTCCAGACCTTTTCGGTCTTTTGCTCATACCATGAGCTACGAGCATCCGAACGACCTGCCGTCAGCGGTGATGCGATCCTTGAATCGAGACGGTCTTTTCAGTATATCGCACATAAGGTTTCGGAATACTTTGGGTTCGGCCGGGTTGGTTCGTAGACGAAACCAACCGGGCCCTCGGAGCGGAAACGCTCATATCTTGAGGTACGGACGTCCGATTGATGTGCCATCGACTTTGGTGGATTCCTCTATGTGGGACGGATATTTTGACATACTCCGCCCGAGGTTTGGACGCAGGTGGAGTATGGTCGGGTTGGTTTTGCCTTAAAAAACCAACCGGTCCGCTGGGAAGAAAAAGCCAATAACTCTCAGACCGGGCGTCCGATTGACGCGCCGTCTGCGACATTGAGTTCCTATTGACGATACGGAACTTTTGGATAAATCAACTCTAAACTAGGTTCCAGGTGATGTATCAGCCTCTCGGCTCGTGGAGCGGACCCTCCCGAGCGATAATGATGTGTGCAGGAATCCTAGAGCTGGCTGTGACTGCTACATCGACGACGATGAATACAATCGTACATGAATCCTATGTGGGTTCGACGATGAAGACAATTGTACCGGAATCCTATCTGGGTTCTACGATGAAGACAATCGTACTGCAATCCTATGTGGGTTCGACGATGAAGACAATCGTACTGGAATCCTATGTGGGTTCTCCGATGAAGACAATCGTACTGGAATCTTATGTGGGTTCGACGATGAAGACAATCGTACTGGAATCCTATGTGGGTTCGACGATAAATACAATCGTACTGGAATCCTATGTGGGTTCTATGATGAAGACAATCGTACTAGAATCCTATGTGGGTTCGACAATGAAGAAAATTGTATTGGAATCCTCTGGGGGTTCAACGACGATGTCAACAGTGCTTGTATCCTACGTGGGTCCCAGTAAGATGAATCAGTGACTACATCTGATCATCTATCTTTCATTGAAAATGATGTGTACCTGTGTGAGCTGAAACCCTGTTTTACTTTCCTTTGTGGATTGTGTTGAGCAATCTTGTGTCGATTTACGTTTTACATTCCTTTGTGGATTGTGTTGAGCTATCCGATGTGGATTTATGTTTTACTTTCCTTTGTGGATTGTGTTGTGCTATACTGTGTGGATTTACGTTTTACATTCCTTTGTGGATTGTGTTGTGCTATCCTATGTGGATTTACGTTTTGCTTTCCTGTGTGGACTGGGTTGTACTTGGCCTCGGATGTTGGAGCCGAACAAGAATTGATGATATAGGTATATGTATGGGCATATACCTAAGTAGTGTCAGATGTTACTTGGTGATTGTATCTATCCTTTGTGGATTATCCTTTGTGGATTCTGGGCGACCTTCGAGGGTCTCGGGGTCCCTACTGAATAGCTTATACTCACCCCTTCACGGGCTATGCCTGCAATACGTTGTGTTTGTTGCAGACGACGGAAAACGCTGATCGTGGTTGAGTCTTGCGGAGCAGGATGATACCTGGAGGTGGACCACTGGGCGGGACGTAATCGGAGTGGTCGGCTAGACCCGATGAGTAGTGGAGGCTTTCTGTACCCACCCATCAGGTGGGATTTCTAGTTGACAGCTCAACATTGCGGCTTTACCTTTCAGTTGTTGTTTCCCCTTTCCAGTTGTACTTTACTTTCATTTTGGGTTTGTATTCTGGCCCACATACTTTTCCGCACATACTGTTGTACCCGTTTTTACATAGTGTTTACATCTGCTTGCTTGCTCTGTGGTGTTTGTTGTTTACTTTAGAAAGGCAATGCCTTCCCTTTTTTCGGGATATACACCTTGGTGCTAGTCGCCAACCCCTGGTCTATGGAAGGCGGGCTTGGGGTAGTCATGGCACGGGCCCCGAGGACGGGTCGTGACACATGTGACATCCCTTTATCCTTTTCCTTAATAGTCTGCTCACATTGATCATCATTAATCCCTAGATTAGGGAATTTATTAGCATAATTCCCCATTTTCTTGATCTTGAAGCATTGATGTGTTGGTGGTGCGTTCTCTGTAGTATTTTCTTTATTCACATCATTATCAACCCTTTTTCCATTACATCGACACTCAACTACTTGGGGACCTTCTTTTCCACACTTAAAACATTTTTTCGTCCATTTAAGACAATAGCCACTATGCTTCTTTCCACACATTGATCATAAAGAAACATTCATCTTCTTTTCACCATTATTCTGATATTTCACCATGAACTCCATCTTTCGTTTCTTGTCAAAACCATGAGATGTATATGTATCACCAACTTAAATTTCTACCTTGATAGCACAACACTCAATTTCATCATACCTACTAAAGTCTCTTAAAGATAATTCCCTTCGAAGACTTGGTTTAAAACCACTGAAGAATCGATGAAATTTACTTTCAGGTTGAATGATAAATCCAGATGCATACCTTGAAAGCCTTGTAAAATTCGCTTCGTATATACCAACGGATTCATCATCCTTTTTCTTAAGCTCAAGGAAAACATTTTCTATCGTTGTTCTAAGAATATGAGGGAAGTACTTATTGAAAAATATGTTCTTGAACTCGTCCCATTCCATGGATTAAATTTCATCATGGGGCCTTCTATTCTTAATAAGAGTCCACCATTGATCTTCTTCACCTTCTAAACATTAAATAGCCAGAATGACTTATTCATGTTCTGAACAGCGAATTATTGAAAATATCTTTTCAATGGTACTGATCCGTTGTTCAGAAACAAGTGAATCAGAAGACCCACTGAAAGAAGGTGGAAGTTGTCTCATGAAGAACTCAATAGAATATTTTTCCCTTATATGATAATTTGGAAGCCCAGAATGATTCATAGCTTGTGTGAGTATATCAATAATATTTTCTACTCCATCTACCATAACATTGTTTTGTTCATGAGGAAAATCATTGCATTGTCCATTACATTGATAAACATGGTTCATTCATGTTCCATCCATCATCTAAAACCCAAAAATAGTGGTGTGAGAGAAAAAAATCATGCTAGGGAAAACAACATAATAAAGGGGGAGTACCTTAAATATATTACATATTAGGGTTAATTCTAAAATTGTTACCATAATTCAAGGACTATAACCTATACTTATAATTTACATTAGGGACATCCCTAGACATACGTTAGAAATAACTCTAGGGATCTCACTAAAGTTTTCACATCCTAGTTTCTAAAGGTTAAATAATCCTTTCCTCTGATACCAACTTTAGAGACCCAAATCTTGACGTACATGTACATTACATTTCTTTTGCGAAATACATAAGACATATCAAAAAACAGACACATAAGGACTGTAATAGTTTAGTGAATTTGGAAACTAAGAATATAATCTTCTAATCATGGTGAAAGATCTTCAAAATCTCCCATAAAGATCTTTCCCTTTAGTTTTCATACCTAAAACATTTCATTAAAAACTGGGGAAAATAAAAATATAATGTGTGATATCAAATGCTCAATAAGGGTAAGAATGGAGAAAATAAAACAAACCTTATACATTTTAACTTCAAAACATGAGCATAATATTTAAACATCAAAATCTTGAGCAATGACATAAAACATGTCCGTACGTAAGGCATAGATGATAATAGGGACATCAATCATGATAAAATAGCAAGGGAATAAAACATGTAATTGTGTCAACCATTAAGAACTTGTTATGTTTTCTATAGTAGCCATGGCATTGCTGCCAAGACCATCTTAGTAGACAAAGTCCCTTTCTGAATCGAGTTGACTCCTAGTTACAGTCCATTAACACTGAACTAGATTAACTTACCGATCCAGCCATGTCTGTCTAATGAGATATAAATCATTACCCAATGCATTGGATGGAGATATAGGTCCCACCCATATCATAATGAAATCCTTCTTACGTGGTCCAAAACATAAACATAAATAATTCATCATAATCCAATGAATAATGTGGGTTTTATAAACATCATCCCATCATAATATAATCCATATAAAATAAATGGATATCATTTCATCATTAGAATAGTGAAACCGTGTAAATCGTATAGGCACTATACTTGAATCATACACATATGAAAATAATGTCATCTTAGATGGAAAATAGTTTTGATAAAACACTTGAAATAAACTCTTGATGAAAATATCCTTTCTTATTAAAAATCTTTTTCTTTTCACAAAATTCCATTAAATTTTAAAAGAAAATGATTTTGTTTAAAACAATCATGAAATCGTGTAGAGTAATCTCCCTAAAAATAAGGCATTATAAAACCATAAAAATCTGTTCATGTCGTATAAGTTAAAAAAACATTTTTCTCGTGCTTTTTTCAGAAATGTCAAGAAGTACCTCATATGGTAAAAAATAAGAAATATTCCTTACATACCATGTAGTAAATGAAAAAAATCATTAAAAAGGACTTTAAATATACGTGAAACCATTTTTAGGAATCATGGACATGGATGATAACAATAACCCCAGTAAATACTTACGAATAAACAATGTCACATAAGAACAAGATTGGAATTGTTTTCCCTTACATAGATGTTTTTGTAAAAAGAAATAGATCAATTAATTGTATTCACTATAAGGTCACATAAAGAAAGTATAAATACATGATAAGATATTCATTTCTCACACAATCAATGAAGAACATAAACAAGAAAGGAAAGATCAACCCAAGGAATGAAAATAGGGTTAAAAAGTTCCCTTACCTTGTGTCCGACATTACTCGGTCGTTCTTTAATCTCCTTAATAATAAACCTAAGTTAATTTCTAATTTCATAATAACGTTTTTCAAGTTTATTATTTCTTTTATATCACTTATTACCATGTTATAAACATTATGTAACTGTTTAAGTTAATAACGTTCGTTTTGTCGATATTTGGTACTTGAGTAAAAAATGGACTTCTTATAATTACATGTTATTCATGTGGTTAATGGATTATTATATCCATAATGATATTCATTATTTATATATCATATATATAATATATATCCAGAATATACATGTATTTATAATAGTACAAAACATATGTTGGTATGAAATGAAATGCACCGTTCAGGGAGATGGTAAGAAATACGTACTCATAAATGCTACTTTCATTTCTATTTCATATTTTAATGGAATTAAAACATAATTATACATAGATATATTATAATTCCAGTATAATATCATATATAATATCATTAACACTATACTTTATACATCCCACATAAGGCCTTAACGAATCACATCACTTTGAGGCGGCCGTAGTTTCCACTTCCTCAAATGAGATTATCATATTTACCCACTATAGAACCCATAATTGATTGATTTAATTGGGAATTAAAGAATCATAAGGATTTCATACACATAATATATATCATATATATATATATTTCTATCATAATGGCCACCATTAGAGGCGGTAGGAGAAAATCGAAAAATCGTCGTTTCGTGAGGCGTTAGTTTTCCATCCACCAAAACATTATGTTCTTCATCCATTAGATAGAGGTGTGTATAAGTGTAGTTAGAATAATTATCATAAAAATATCCTAGTATATTTAGGATACTGGTGTTGTTACAAAATGAAGTATTAAAAAGAATTTAGGGGTTGGAGAAGTAGAATAAAAGAAAACAATTTAAGAGAAACTGTTACCTTTAATTTGGGTAACTTCGTTTGGATTGGACCAAAAGTACTTCTTGAAGTGACTTATGACTATGGTAAGGCTTATAGGGGGGAGGAGAGGGATGTATGGAGATTAATTGGGCCAAGTTTGGACGATCCAAATGGCTTGAGAGGTGTGAGGAATTGGACAGAAATGGTCTCCTTTTATAAGGTGTGGGAGGGGCTCTTTTGGAATGTTTGAAAATATTGTTTTATTATAAACATATCTTCGGTTTCACAAGGTCCAAAAATCATTAAAGTGGAATTTAGGATGACTCATGGTCGAAATAAAATCATTCAATCAGAATTGGACTTGTTTTGTATAATATTTTAATTATTATAATCATCTTTATTTAAATCATTTATTAATGAGTAAAATATTGCATCATTATTGTGTCATAAATAATTAAATTTATTTGATGTATAAAAATTATAAAAAAATACCATTATGTAGGAAATCTTTTTATCATTCCATTGAATATTTATAGTCGAAAATATAATTTATATAACCCTTATAAAAATTAATTACTAAATGATTTTGGTTAATGTCAATTTTGTCTTTACATTAAATTAACTAATCTAAACTGTCATTATCACTACCAAGTGGATCAATGGGGTCTCAAAATCGACCCAAGGATGACCATGGTTTGCGAATACTCATCCAATAAGGTTAGGAAAATTGTTGAGTTAATTTTGAATTATTATAATATTTTATTAACCTTGAATTAACATATTTACCTTTATCCACGGTAAGTAAAAGTCAAAAGATACTATTCACCATAAATTATTTTCATGTTATTGAACTACATTTTACTTCATGATAAAAACCATGTATGTTGGATTTTTTAAATTTAATTCACAAAAGTGGTAAAATTTCATTTAAATGAAAATGTTAGATTTTTTAACAACCACTAAGTGGTGTCACTATTCATCAAAAATTGATGTTTTTCAGAAAAATACCAAAAAATCAGCCTAAGCTATATTTGATATTCTGAATTCAAAAATGATTTCTATTTTTCCAAATTCAAAACATATAAGTGGAATTAATTAATTTTAAAATTAATTCTTGTTATCAAAACAAATAGCATGTTTTTAAAAAACAATAACTATCAAAAGATTGATACTTGTTTATGTCCAATTTCAAAGTTAAATTAATTCAAATGAAAAAATTGGATTAAATGGTAAAAATATATTCTAGGTAAACTTTAAAACCAATTAAAAAGATAATATAACCATAAAAATTATTCCAATGGATAATGTTGTTTTTAATTAAAATATAGTGTTTTTAGTATTCATTAAAATATGAAAGTTGTCAGAATAATATGAAAATTTTATCCAAATTAAATTTTTATAACATTATTCCAAGGAAGAATATAATTTTGTCAAATTGAACTTATAAACATGTCAAAAACTATATTTAATGGGTGTGTTCCATTTTAAGGTGGAAAAAACAACATTTTTTAAGAATACTTATTTTACCCGAATGATTTATTTCGTTCTCATACCATGTTCTTGAAAATGTGTAAGATGAATAATAATGTTATAAAATTCAAAATTTAGTTAATACTATTCATAAAGGCTGGTCCATAATAATATTATAACTATATGTCGTTGTTTAGTGAGTCCTGGTATTGCGTACCACACACACTTTAGATGAAAGTCACGATTGCGTGTAATGCAAGACAAGTCAAAGTGGTGTGTTGTGCAAGACTCCTCCATTGTTTTGTATAATATAATCCAACCATATTTCATTTATACACACACACACACACACACACATATATATATATATATGCACACACTCAATGTTACATATATTAACTACTATCAAATGAACTTGAAATTGTGGGTAACATGATCCATGAATAGTGTTGCGTATACTGTGTGCTAATACGGTTTTGTGTATAACAGAAGTTAATCATGGTGTAGCGTATAACACAATATATCAATGAAATTAAAAGAATATTTTTCATAAAATCTTGGAATGTTACAAACACTACAAAATTTGATCAGATTAAGATATGGTTTCCCTTCTAAACATTTAAATGGTTATAATGTATATATATATGTGAGGAATTTATCATTAAACCATGTAAAAATATCATTTAATTATCGGTCATGAACCATTTTTCATTTCTTTTTGGATATTGTTCATTTAATTAAGTTATATGGGATGATTTATATGATTGATACTCATCAGTGTTGTCCAAAATGTATAAATGTTTCTATATTACATAGTCATAAGGAATGATAATTACCTTTACGACTCGAATCACTAAATCTTCACTATCAACTATTATATTTTGTGATAAATGGAGGCTAATATGATCCAATTCATAGAAATATTCAATACTGAACTCAATCACATATTCCGATACATATTTTTGAATAATACATCCCTCCAGTTGTTATGTTTTTTAACACTCACCTTCAATATTTTAATATATATCACAAAATGATACATCAATCATAAATAAACAGGACCTGATGTTATTGTCTCACTCAAAAAATTGATGACCAAATAAACCATTATATCAATACATGTAGTAATGAAATTATTTTGATGATGAAAAAGTATAAAAAAAGATTTATATTCCCACAAAACTAAAAAAATTGAATCAATTACTTTGGTAAAAAATGGAAATTAAAATTTTTCATTACCTAATGACATCCTTTCCAACAATTTTTTGAGATAAACCTTGAAGTTCTACTTGTTTAAATTGTTTCATCAATAATGAAAATATTGATATGTCCAGCTTATAAAATTAAAATTCATAAAATGTGACCAAATTGTTAACATTTTATGAATATCCATTGGATACATTAATACCATGAAAACACTAGAAATATATTTAACTTTTTAATCATATATAATGGATGTAAATTTTGAGGTAAATATGTAATGTTTCCTAAAATAGTTGGAGCTAACTCAAAACGCATTCCCATTGATATCAAGTTTAATCTAGAATCCAGTCCATATTTTTTTCATTAACTTTAAATATAATAATGTTATAACAAACCAAGAACATAATTTTAATTTCTACATGCATCTCATCTATACTATGTTTCTCTCTAAAAATTATCAATATGGTATTCTGAAAATTATATACTTTTTATAAGATATTTTTTAGGATTATAAAATTGTTTTATTCCAAATGATAGTAAAGTTGTCTATATGCAAAAAAAAAATATAATCGTACTAAAAATGGTTGTTGGGGAAGATTTTTTTCTCTCAATTGATAAAGGGTATTTTAAATATACCATAAGGATGATCAATTCACGTAAATATTTGATATCCCAAACACACTATCTTTCTTCAATACGTCAACTTATAATATGATACCTCTTATTCAACAAGATGAATACCTTTATATCTCTTAACACAATATCCAATTATGATTATATATTAAGGAAATTTGTTTATAATAAACATAATAATAGCATGTAAAATATAATAACCTTTCTTGTTTATATCTAAAACATTATCACCTATCTCCCATAGTACATAAAAATTTGCAATCAATGGTGGAAGATAAAAATTGATATCATTTCTTGGATGTTTTGTTCCCAAAATCAAAAATTTCATTAGAAAATATTTTTTATTCATACATATCTGTGTGGATAAGTTGCAAAATACTTACAAAATAATCCATGAAATTTTTTAGCTACATATGATCTGATATTAAACCATTTAATCAGTACACAATCAAATTTTGGAATTTCAAGATTCACTTCAAAAATGTGGAAATTATTTATCAAATCATGTCCATTGTGGTGAATTATTAGGATGGCATAATTTTCCTTTATATATGTCCTCATCTGAATTCCATCATAATTTTTTCATAATTTTATTTTTTAAATAGAGACATTATATAAGGAATTCGTTAAACAAATAAAATTTATTCAGAAGAATATTTTATTATTGTACCTAAGATTGAATCGGATTAGAACTATTTTAATTATATGATTAAAATATTTGACAGAATTATTAGAAATTTAATAAAATTATTTGGCATGAGGTTAGATGCTAGTGCAGGAGTCTGATTCTGAGTTGACTTTTTAATCCATATTATACCATGATGTCCCACTTGTTGGACATTTAGATAAATATTCATTTTCTTCCTATAAAAAAATAATTGTGGAACCCTGTATTATTTTAATCCACAATCCCAATGGGTTTAATATTTTCATCACCACATAATTGGAATATCGAATTCAGTTTTAGTAAGGATGATGCTCTTCTAATAGATCAAATGTTTTATAGAAACATTCATCATGCCAACCATTTCATTCTTTCAAATAAAAAATTCTAAAAACTATTGAAAATCAATATATTAGGAAAAATTGGGGAGTAACAGTTTCTCAAAATCACCATGAAATCACTCAACAATTGTTATTTTTCAATTTTTTCAACACTTAAATCATGAATTTATTATTCAATATAATCTTATATCTCATTATAAATTTTTCATCCACATTATTTATTGAATTTTGATTTGTTTCATAATTATAGATCCAATGTGTGTAATTAATGACGAAACCATATCAAATATAATGTTCCTTCATTTATCTGTAAATTATGTTTCTCACATTCAAACATGTCACATATTGAATGAAAATGAACGCTAGGTTTTGATGAGTTCATTTAGAAATGTCCATAAAACCATCAATTACCAATTTATATTCAATATTGGTTCACAATAAATTTATCCAATTACAATCCATTCAATATTAGATATCAAAATATAAAAGTTGAAAATATAAACACATACAAAAAATTAAAAAATTAAATGGACAAATAAAAAATTATTAATAATCATATTACACTAATTTAAAATTTATATTCTAATTAAAAAAATCATTAACAATCTTCCAAAAATAATATTAAATATAATTAATAAGAAATTTACAAAAAATAATAATTAAAAAAATTATAATTAACAATCGAATGAAACATATTTATCATTAACAACAAATTAAAAAAAAAATAATTAACAATCAAATTAATAAAATTAAAAATATTAAATGAATTTATTTTAAATAAAATTATTGATTATAAATTAAATTAATAATATTTATAATTAAAAAACATTAATAATAAAATTAATCAAAATTAAAAATCAAATTAAAAAAATTAACCATTAACTAGAAAATGAATTCAAACCATTTAATAAATAACAATGTAATTAACCAAACAATAACATAAAAATTTATAATTAACCTCTAAAATCATACATTATAATGGATTAATGTATTAAAAATATAACAAAATTATAATGAATCTATCTTTAGTATTAAAAAACATACTTACAAAATTAATAGATAAACAATGGAAAATTGATCTGTAATTTCTCTCTCAAATTCGTTAGAAGGACCAAGATTACAGTATATAATTTTTTTATAGAAACAAATAATAAAAATGAAAATATGAACAAAAATTAAATGTTTGGTAGAATATGGTTACTAAAGACTAAAAATAACCTTTAATGCTGAAAAAATATAGATGACAAAAGAATATAAAGCACTAATCATTATATATTTATTTAAATCATTGAAAACTAATGAAAATCATTAACACGGTTCCACAGGTAGTAACTAATGGCATCTTTCATATAGGGTAATGGATTTTTTAAAATTTGAATAAGGGTTTCGGGGTTTCTGTTTATTTTTTATAATTTTATTTGTGTCTATTTTATTAAATACTTATGATATAATTTTGATTCTATATTTTTAACATCTAATTTTTTTAAATGATTTTGTTAAATATACATATCAGTTTTTTAAAAAAAAGATTCAAAGAGTTAACCATTTATTTTTTGGGATTGTTTTTTGAAAATACAAACCCTAAAACCCAAAAAACATTTTTTTTATTTTTGTTTAAGAAAAATTTGTTGACCTAAAATACTCACCAAATCTTATTTTCATTGGTCGCTAAAGATATGATGTTATATTTCCAACATTGATGTAAATTTTCCTACTATTGATGGGAGTGGGATGAATTGAAGAAGTACCTTGATTTGGCATTTCCCAGTACCCCAAGGGATTAACTTGTTGTCTGTCTTCTAGTTGATTATTTCTAAAAGGTTTCTCATTTTATGTAAATCCCAGAGAATATTTACATCTAAGAGATAGGGATGTTCAATGTGAAATAGATTGTATAGGTTCATGGAGGTCCGAAGAGCATATTATCTAACCAAGATTCTCATATAACATGAATATTATTATAATTCTTGCAGTAGGTTATGTAAAATTAGTTGAGGTGGAATTTGATGTATCATCTCTAGACCAATTTGTAGTGAGAGACGATGATCCTGAATAAATAGGATATGATTCATAAATAATTCATGGATTATAGTTTTTCATGGTATTATCATATTGTCATGAATGATTTTGTGAAAAATAATAGTTATCAATAATTGATTTATATGGAATCATTCAATCATCTTTATGGGTGGTCTTTTAATTATCTATTATGTTGATATGAGTTTGGTGAAGTAGGTGTTTTTTTATGAATGGTGAATGAGAACATTAATTGGGTGTTAACCACTCAGTGTTTGTAGTAATTTAATGATAACTAGATGATATAAATTATTTTTCCTATATAGTTTTAAAAAAATATTATTTTCCTCCTTACTAATACTCCACGTATATTAGTGGCTATTTCCCAAGAAATGAATTTATATTCCTCCATTGTATCGTGTTTTTAACCACCAGTTCCATGTCTATTAGTTTCACAGATATGGGGTTGATCCTCCACATGTGACTAAAAAAGAAGGCGTTGAGTTGGAACTAGATGAAACATTTGTTGTCCTGCCATTGTGGATTTTGGAATATAGTAAGAAAGTGTTATGGTAAAATCTAATACTCTTGGTTTTATTAATTTGGATAATTTGGAACATCCATTAAATGTATGGGGATTAGGAATTAAATGTGGAAGCTCAATGGACCAATTTAGTTGAGGATGAACTCAATAGACACTTCTCTAGTATGTTATGTCTATAGAGGTTGATATTTTAAACTCATTTACATTTTAAGAAATTTATTCCATGTTCCTATCCTATTGATATTTTTTTAGTAAAATATATAGGGATTTTGTGTATATTGCGGGTTGTTTTGGAGGATTTTAAATTACTATAAAACTAGGCGATCTCTATAGAACTATAGCCATAATTTCCAATAATGAATTTATTGGTACTTATACCCAAGATATAGAATTTTTTTTATATAAAACAATGTATATATTGAATATTATTAAATGTTATAGTCATGGTTTAGTGAAAACATGGCTAAGGTGATTTTATAACTATATTCACAGTTTTGTATAACCATGTCTATAAAGTGTCTGTTCGTGGGCTATAGCCACTATTTGTGTAAAAAATTGATATAGATTATTTTTCCTAAGGATATATCCATGTTTGTTTGTAAAAAAATTGCTATATAGTTTTTCTATGGGAAATAACCACAGATTGGGTTTAACTGTTGCTATAGAGATTCATTTTCAAGTGCTATAGACATGGTTTGTATTTTAATATTGATATATATATATATATATATTAAAGGGATATAGAAATGATTTTCTAATATAGGGCTATAGATAATTTATTTATTTATTTTAGAGACATAGTTTCTCAAAAAAATGTCTCTAGGTTCCCCACCCAAGCGCCAAAAAACAATTAACCCGAAAAAAGGTGGGAAGGGTTATATCCATGGTTTACATGTTATAGATATAGTTGTTAATAAATTGTACAAATATATAAATATATACCCAAAGTCATCCATGGAGTATTTTTAAGGAGTAAAGTTAATGTAGTATCGGTACATAGATCAAATCTGGATGGGGGCATTCTTTTGGGACCTAGCCACATTTTACACGGGATATTTTGACAGTTTTCCAATATAGAAAACGATCTATTTGCATGGTGGAAAATCATGTCTATATAACATGTTCTGGGGTGGAAATATATGGAATATTTTCCCATGGTTTGGAAAACTATGTCAATAGCTCTATTTCCATAGTAGATAATAGTGTAAATATCATAAAGAATATTTGATATAGATTTTAGTTATAGGCCTGCCAATACATTATATGAAAATTTGGAACCATGGACATAGCATATAGTCATTGTTTTAACACTTATTGGAGTGTTTTTGAGTCATTGATATAAAAAAAATATATTTTTGTTAGTGCATTTTATGAAGGTTTATGTTTTGAGCATATAATTGGAAAACAGTGTGATTCTCTAAATGTAATTATGAAAATAGTTTAAGTGGGATAGTGGATGACACATAGTTAGTTATATTTTAGAGTGAACCATGTAACATTGACCTGAAAATCATGTGACCTAGAATATAGTTAGAATCATTTTTGGTGCATCATTTAACAAAAAATGATGGAAAAACATATGTTTCTCCTTTAGTTGTAGGGAGCCTTTCACGGTTTGTTTATCGTTTGGTAGATCATGTGACTAAAACATGCATGAAAAAGAAATTAAAATTAAAAATTGGTATTTAAACCAAATTTCTTTACAAACACCATCATTATTCCTCCAAAACATATATATCTAAAACATATAGACTATAGTTTCTATTCAAAAGGATACATCTCCCTATGAACTCTAAATATGGTGAATGTAGAGGCTCTAGTTCACGAGAATATATTGTAATAGGGAATTCTTCCACCATTCATCAAATTACATCTAGATATACTATCACATACTTGTATGGAATAATAAATCAGTGATATTATGGATATATCTATTAATTATAAAGTGATATAATGATGAATTATCATTTTATAGAAACATGGGTGGATGGATCTATAGAATTTTTGTCTTCCCTTGATCAATTCTAGATCCATTAATAGTGGTGGTTCTCATGGGAAAGCCTAATTGAATTAGATACCACATCATGTTCTTATAATTAGTTCACTTTTCTATACTAATTATTAGTTGATTTGGTGATGGTTTGAGGATTAATTAGAGTAGTGGATTGATTGGGGTGGTAATTCATAGCATATGTCATCGATACTCTTCATGTAGGAAGTCTATACCATATAGTTCCTTAATTTAAAGTGGTTTTCAATTAATGTAATGTGTGTGTGAACATATACCTATGAAATTTTGTGGTATATGTTATTATTGGTGTCCATGTGTGGCCTATGAGTCCTATCCATGACGTGATTTACATATGATGTGTGTGTGTGGCTTGAGAGACCCATGCATTGTGTGTATTGATTATGTATGCTATGATATTTCAAATTGTGTAAATTGTTTTATCATTTACTAATTTTTAGTTATTACAAAAAGTGAAATTTAGATATTTAAGGATTAGTTATACCCTAAGGGAGCATGTTTTTGGGAGCCATTTGAAGATGAAGATGGTGGACCTAGAAATAGGGATAGGTTATGACAAACATTTGGCATATCCTAATACATATTATGTTAAATGATGATCTTTTAGAATGACATGGGGTAGGTAATTGGTTATGATTACATTGTGGAATAACTTAGTGGAGGCGGTGGAGTGATAACCTTGTAGACCGACCTGATCTAAAACCATGGTTGAGATAGAAAAATGGGACAACCCAAGGCTTGACTAGCTTTGGACCTTGATATAATAATTTTGTTGGATTTTTAGCTACAATGGACTTCTGATGATGTATGAGGATCACATATGGGATTAAGATGAAGTTATTATAAACGAGGTTCAGTACATTTTGTTTAGATTAAGATTAACCAACACATGATTATTAATATATGCATGTATTTAGTTGTCATGGTACAAACCTTCAAATACGCTTGTACTTACTTTTATGGATGAATTAGTGGATTCCTAATAAGATAACACTCATAGTAAGCATTTTCATCTAAATGAAAATAATTATTTCATTTTTAAGGATCTATATAAGGTAAAGGGCCATGTATTAGGGAGTCGAGTAGGTAGAGAAAGGATGATGGATGCAATGTAAGGGATAAATTATAACTATTTCTATTTTGATTAATTAATTTTTTTATTTCATCATAAATTTTTTAATTCACTATATAAGGGGTATTTTGGTTTATTTGTGTGACATGTATTCCATCTAGGTGCCAAATTATGATATTATTTTATTTCCCATTGTTTTTTTGTGTTGTGTATTTTATTTTCCTTTATTCGAGTGTATGTCCCTTTTTATTGAAGATATAGATTATCTGTTGCATAGTTTGTAACCATGATACTAGTTTAAAAAGGCTTTCTTATGGGGAGTACCACATGAATTCATATAGCCTTATGTCATGGGAAATGTGATTGAGGCTGATTAATTAAACATAGAATGTTATGGGTTTACCCTATATTATTATCCACATTATTACTCAAGAAAGGTAGTGAATTATCTATCATAACATGTTTCTTTTAATTATAGGGACTCTCTTTATATTCTAATAGACTATACGACCAAATTATGAAATATTTTTCATTCTGATAATTTTTCCATCTTTACGAATTTTCAATGTTACTTTTATTATGGAGCATAAAACTAATTTTTGGAAATTCATATAGAATTTGGAAATAAATATAATTATATAATGAGGGAATAATTTTCCATCCACCACTATTCTACAATGATTTTATACATACACTCATGATGTTCACATTAATACATATTAATAACAATTTAAAGAAATATTACACAATGATCCATTATTTGAATAATTATAAATGACTTTCTTCATCAATTTATAATTTATTTTCAGGGTATTATGGACTCTACTTGTCGAGGCATCCATAGATGGAATTACCAACTTATCTTTTTTCACCTTGGAAGAACTGATATTTGTATTATGTTGCTTAATTTCCTCAAAAATCCGTTTTTTAGAATCCATCATTTTCAAGAGGAGGATCCTTTTATTCAATTTTTTATTCTCTCTTTTATATGTTTCTTGAGAGGTATAACACTTTATATTTCATCTTTTTTCAAAGGCCATCAATTTCTTATTTCCTATAAAAATTACCATCGAAAGAAATTTGAGACATTATATTAAAACCAAATTATCTAGGAATATATAAAAAAATATAATCTCTTAATATTATTGTTCCCCATGAAAAAAATATTCATTTATTGACTATTCAACATCATTATAAATTTTGATTTGATATTTCCTTTTTTGTAGTTATTTAAAATAATCTTGATCATTTTCATAATTTACATTAAAATGATCACCATATTCTATTTACTCTTTTTTCCTTGGAATCTTCACTACATTTTCCCATAAAAAGATATCTATATTATTTTTCATAAAATTGCAATATAAGTATATTACAAGAGATATTTATCACGGATAATGATTTTACGTAATTTATTGTGTGTAACTTTCTCAGAAGTCCACATCATATTATTAATCATCTTCCTTCATTTTTTTCATAATGCATTATTTAGCAACCATATCCACTGGTATATTATATTTCTTAGTTCTATAACCATATTTTAAGGTATACATGAAAACCACCTTTACATATGTATTATTTTTATAATCATTTTTTAGGATTTCTATATATTGATTGTAGTGGAAAATTTTAAATATTCAAAACAGCCTCATCACATAATGATTATTTCAAGATATTTTATATTTAAAAATTGAATATTTTTAAAATTTTATTATTCATATTTGTATCAAAAAATAACAAAATCCTTAATCGATATTAGAAAATCTTGTTGAAATATAATCCCTTCTATCCACTTGCAACAAAATTTAGTTCTAACAAAAAATGGTGGATTCAGCATAGAATCCATAATGAAATAAATCAACATAATACTTATGAGGTTGCTATAGAATAAAAATCCATTAGGATATGATATAAAATATTTTTACCTCGTAACGCATTCATTGCAGTTGTGAATATATATGATTTTAAAATATTACATTTTTCATTTATCTATAAATATTTCTTTATAATTGTGCTCATATATATGTTTGATTTTTTTTCAACCTATCACTCCTAATGATTAAATAATCAAAAAATCAAAAATATTTAGGATCATAAAAAACGTAATGAAAACAGATTTTTTAAAATGATTCACCACTATTTTCTGGTGTAAAGAGTATACACACAAAATTATGTTGGTGTACTAAAATCTACTAATATTCAGTAGTTTTATGGATATAATGATTTAACAATAATCAGTCCATTATAGGCACTCTTTAATTATTAGATTATATGTTATTTCACTCCTAACCCTATTAATATTAATATTTTTTATCTCACACACACTTCACCTATGACAGATCTTCCATACTCTATAGATTTAATGGTCTATTCATTAGATTAGGGGTGTGATGGCCATTCTCCATTTATCTTGAAACTCTTCAGAGAAAATATATCATGATTTAATTTCATGTTTTTCATCCATCTAATTCACTCTCCATCATAAATTTCATATAAAATCAAATATTTCATATTATAGTTTGGACTTTTCCTTCCATAAAATCGTTAAAATCACACTTATCTCTCTCGAATAAAAAAATTTCACATTATGATAATTTTTTATCATTAATCATCTTCAAATTATACATGCAAATAAAATTATTATTATTATTCTATATTATCATTATATAAAAATGGATTTTCTAATTATTCTCCTTTGAAATCATCATTAATTGAAATATATACCACTATAAATTTTCAGATCAATATAATAATCATGCACTTTGGTCTCTCATCCGTTTTTAATTTTCTGAATTGAAATGTATTTATAGTCCATCACCCCCAAATATCTTCTAGGCATAAAAATTACATTAAAACCATTTGAAAAGAAATCAAAAAATGGAGAGATAACTTTTCTACCATGTACTCTATTGAATGGTCACTATAAATTCCATTCATGGTCTTATTAACATGATCCTATATTCCATATTATGACCATGTACTCACATCACTACCAATAAAAAACATTTCTCTAAAATTTTCTCAATAATATATGAATGTAATAAATCATTTAGGATCTACCAAAATCTTCAAATCTAGGATTGTTTGGTGTGATTTCATTAATGAAAAAACAACACAATAAGTAATTTGTTAACTACTAATGTTTGTTGTGTGCATGACCATACAAGATACATAATTTACCATTCTATTCAAATAGATAATATGTGATTCTCCCTTTACACACCTAAAATAATTTTTGAAATTTTCAAATAACCCATATATTATCATTCCCATGGATTTGAAAACACTACAAATTATTCTATTTATAGTCTTCCTCAATTACTATCTTCATTATTTTAAAGAATCAAAACCATTATATTATCAAGGTAATCAATTAAATTATGTATAGTTCATTCAATGTTTTTCATTTATCATAGAACAATGTGGGATATCCATTATATAGAAATCATAATTTCATATAACTCATCCAGTTATAGCTGCTATACTCTAAGTAGATTATCCAACCTAAATAATTATACGTCCAATAATTTGGATATAAAAATATTTATAATGTTCATACTTTTGAAGTAGTGTATTTATTCCCTGATTTATAGTGTTTTTCAAGAATTTATTTTCATATTCTCTTCTACTATAAACACAGAAACCTATTTTATAGGTCCTCAATGAATCATCATTACACCATAAAGTCTTCAATGTATATATGTGTTTTAACCACATTTTCAACATATCCAAATTACAATATCATGGTTACAATAGGTTATATAAACCAACCCACTTTGTATTTTATATATATTATTTCATTATCTCTCTTTGTCATTATGTACTTTGTATATTTTTATTCCATGTTTTTATATTCGTTTATCTCTTATATACATTTTTTATATTACTTTTTTATATTAATGACAAAATTTTAAATTTCCTTTCTAAATATCATAATTAAATCATTCCAACATTATGTTTACACTTAAATTTATTATATCTTTTCATACATCACAAATTTCATTATTTTAAAAATCCATGAATCCTAATGATTCCCAATATTTTATTTGAAAAAATTATGCTTTGACAATTTATAAGGAAAATAATATGCTCTAATCTTTTTTAATGGTTTATTAAATAATTCTTAAATCAATGGTTAAGTGGTTCATTTTATGAAATACTTATTCAACCATATCTTATAATTTTCTATGCACATGAGATCTATATTAATGGCATGACAATATTTATTCAATAATTAATGAATGAATATTTATAATCTTTTATTTTATAACAAATATCTATTATATAGAATTTTTAAAACTTTAAGACATTATTATGTAACCCATTTCATTGTGATGTATTTTTTACCTTATTGTCATATATGTATGTTTTCATTCTGTGTGGAAATATTATGTATTTAAATATTATAATGTGGAATTAAAAATCATAATAATATTTCACTGAATTGATTAGATAATTTTTTATATTTAATGAGATCATTATGTGAAGACTATGTAGAGATATCAATGTCCATAAACGCATGGTATAGGTATAGTTAGACTCATCCCCAGTGTTATGAAGACATGGAATTGAGCCTCAATATATCCATATGTTTCCATGTTTAATTTTTTCTTTATAAATCAATTATTAATTTTATCAAATCACATGCAACTTATTTTATGTTTACTTTATTTTCATGTTTATATATTTTCACATTGATTTTCAATTCTAATTATATTGATTATGAAAACTCTCATACCTATTTTTCATCCCTTTATATGGATTTATTGTTCACACTTTTCCATTACATATATCCCTAGGTTATCCCATGTGTTAATTAAAGAATGATATGATATACAAAAATATATTAAGATTAATATTATTATAATGTAAATATTTATATCTTCAAGTATCATGTATCCAAACACAAAAACACGCTATACATATATATGTCTATTAATTTTCTTGATATTTGAATTTAAATGATTGAATAATTTTTATTTGAGATTCATATATTTATAGATGGTATCGGAAAAATTTCTAGTTATGATTTGTGATTAGGATAGAACACCTAATAGCGGATATTCCCTAAATTACAGAGATTGAAAAAAATAAATTTATTTATTTTCATATATAAGTCATTATTTGGTTTCTCATTCAACATTCATTATTTTCTTTTTATATACATAAATTGTTTGTAGAGTGAACCGTAAATTTATCTAGTATTGATAAATTATAAAATCATGAATCTAATGAATTAAGGTGAAGTTATTATCTATACATTATCATCAAATGTTTTACCTTATTATAGTTTCATTAATTATTTATATCATACTAGTTTAAAATAATTATCTAAAAACTATCTTTTTTAATATATTTTAAGCGATTGCAGAAATTAAAAATTGGTTAATCAATTTCATCTCAAGTATATGAATCTTCCCATATTTATAATTGGGGGATTAATCTCCTCGAAAATATATTTAAACAAAAGTTTCTATGCATTGATGTTATATTATTCATAGATCAATAATCCTTCTATGGATGAAATATAATCTTTTAGTAATAGGAATAACATTCCATATCAAATTCTATCTTCCAATTATTTTTATATTTGATAGAACAATTATATATCTCCATATAAAATATCATCTCAATTTTTGATATTGTTTTCTTGTAACCAATCTTATCTCGCACACATCGTTGATCAAAAGGAAATTATTTCTTATGAATACATTCATCATGAATAAGAATGTGTTAATCTTTTCCATGGATAGTAACATTATCTTTATCCTAATCAATAGGTTCTATTATCCACTGAACTTATGTCAAACATTCTACCTATATTAATGAGTTCATATGAATCCATTGAATTTGAATAATTGATGAAGCAAAAAATTATAATTTAGAAAAATATTTATATTCTCATTTGTATCCTAATGTGGTATACCATGCCTCTTTTCAATAAATGATGTAAAATTGAATCTCTACATTTATAATCAATATAAGAAAAAAAATTATCAACAAATTAAAAAAATACATTTCAATATATTAATGAATTTTTAAATCCACAATGAGGTGAGAGATGCATCTGAAAGGTAGATATTTGATTAGGATATAAAAAATTATTGTAGAAAATATAGTATATTATAAAGATTTACATTGGTTAATGATATAGACATTATTAGTTATTAATTATTTTAATCATTCTCAC
This sequence comes from Viscum album, assembly GCA_963277665.1. Taxonomy (NCBI): domain Eukaryota; kingdom Viridiplantae; phylum Streptophyta; class Magnoliopsida; order Santalales; family Viscaceae; genus Viscum; species Viscum album. The sequence goes on along the minus strand of CAUJRU010001952.1, from coordinate 5,191 downwards.
TAATCCTAAAAAATTATTCATGGATAAATATATATTTTAAATGCTTTGTGATTCAATAATTTATATTCAATGTATATTAAATGTGAATCTTGTCAGGTGAAATATATATTATTAGGCCATGGAATATCACTAAACGGGATATCAATTAAACAATATAGGTAAATGTTTTTTGAGTATTGACCATGAACCACATCTGCAAATGAGATTGGATGTTTCCATTCATCAGATTTGTAAATTCAATGGTTTTGGAGAATTGTATCTCATTCGTAAGATAACTAACCATGAAAACAGGTAAGGGGGTATTTTTTAAGGAATTATTAATTTGAATTGATATTCATGTAGATAAAAAATAGTATAATCACAAATATAGTACCCATATTTCCCTTAAGGGTGGAATTATTTCTGGTATATAGGGATGAATCAATTAATAGACCATGTTATTTTATCATAAAAAATCATAATTTGATAGAATAATTTTCATGATAGTGATGGTTTCCGGATATAAAAATTACCCACTTTATTTTATATATCTCACAGTAGTTATCATTGCATTGATTATTTAGAAGAATTCTCAAATATGAGTAAATTTTGAAATATATATTCCTTTCATAAAATCAAAATTCATATTCTCATATAGAAGGGTTTCGACATGTTAAAATGAAAATGGTAAGATCTGATTAAATATTATGACTACTATATCATTTACCACCCTTAAATGAAGAGTTATGTGTTATGCGCTCTATATAGAAATGATCCAAAAACCATATACATGAGTAAAATTAAAAAGGATCAAATTTTAAAAGACATTTTATGTATGGAAATGTGTTTTTAATCCTAAATTTATAAACTAATGATATAATATTTGATAGAATATGCGACACACTATATCGAACTAAAACAACCCACAAAATATATTTAATTAAATTCAAGCTCCTTGATAGCTTATGGAACACGCATCCATGAGTTTAAATGAACCATAATACAATATAACACTATAACCATGTTGTTAATTTTGATGGTATGAATATTTATAAATAAATATTATTTTTTTCTCATATATTGATTAATATAAAATATGAATCATTTAAAAAATGGTTTTCGAATAAACCTAGTATTCTCTATAAGACGATATAGTCACACTATGTGCACATAATTTAAAACTAATTTTCACTTTTTTTAATTTTTATGATAAAATATACTTTATATTCAAAATAAAAATTTCAAAATTATCATAGGATGAGTTTATAATATTTTTATAAATGTTTAATTTTCATTGAATAGTTAAAATAATACTTTTTATTTAAAACCTTCTTTTTTATTTATATTATTTAAAATCATAAATTATATTTAAAATTATTTTAATGTAAAATTTATTTAATTATATTTTATTAAATAACATTTAGGTAATTTGAAGAAATTTCTTATTTAATGTTTTAATTAAAACCTTATATACATAATATAATTTTCAAATTTGATTCTCCCATGTTCCTCATATATTAAAGTATAATTTTATTTTCTATTATAAAAATTCATTAAATTAAATTTCTAAATATGTATTTAATAATTTTAATAAAAATAAATTTTAATATCTAATTTGGTTATCTATAATTTATATTGTTACGAGTTGTAATAGTAATAAAAAATAATTACTATAGTTAAGGTAAATTGAATTTATAAGAGGGGTTAAACTAAGATGATAAGTGTTATAAAGACCTATATAATTGTCCAAATCAACTTTTATTGTAATTATATACATTATCACATTAATTTTTTGACAGTGAAATATTTTTGATGTTTATACTTGATTAAAATGAGGTTGAATTTTATTATGTTCAAAAATGCCATGTGTGTTCTCTACCGCGCTTATAATTTTCCACCCCTCTCCCTCACATAACAATTACAAATCCTAATAGTTCAACCAATATCTATATAAATCACTTACATACCCCATTTATAACGTCCAATTTCCCATATTTCTATCATTAATCTATCCTATGATTGATTTTTATAAAAACAAAAAATCATTCTGAAGAAGAGGAATTGTTTTTAAATGATCAATTTTTTTATTTCATCATAAATATTTGTAAAATATTATTTAATCATTATATTATTGTAAAAAAATTATTTTTCATATAATAATATGTTATTTTGTTAACTTATACCCCTTTATACATCTCTACATCCATCAAATGGGAAGTGAAACCATTAATAATGATTACGATAGAATGTTATCTCATAAACCAATGTAATTTATTATCATAAAAACCTTTTTAGTCTTGATATAATTATAAATTTACAACATTAATATGAAATTTATTATATTAATATAATCATTGAATTATAATATCTAATATTCCTTTTTAATTTCTATGTCATTCAGAATATGATAACATCGCTCGTCTATCTAAAGGGAGACCACGTCACGAAGAGATGTTTTTCATTTTTAACATATTCTATGAATAGAAATAAATAATGGTGTATTTAATAAATATATGGCACCAATATGATATGATTTTCTTCCATAATATTTCTATATCAACAAATTATTTATCTTTTATCTTAATAAAGTAATAATATTGTAGATTGTCTGTACATAAGGTATATCGTCTCTTTGAAGCGATGTTATTTTTTTCAATGTCCAAAATTATTGAATGATTATACAAAATGTATATAGTTTATCAATAATATATTGATAACATTAATATAATTATAAAAATTATGGATCTATATCGGAATCTAAGGAACTTGAACAGTCATTAAAAAAACATGCTTAAAAAAATGGGAATTTAATAATGGAAATAATGAATATAAATAAATATTTTAAATGAACAGGTTGTAAAATGTTATAATAGGGAAAATATGATATTATAAATATTAGTGTGGTTCTATAATAAATTTATAATAGTATAAAAACCATAATGAGTGATTAAAACATGTCCAACCAAAAGAAAGAGTTGGGTAAAAATATCATCTCAATTTCACATTATTGAGGTTTATTTTTTTTATTATGTCTCTATTTTCAATTGTATTATTTACATAAATCACATTTTAAAAGTAACAACATGAATAATTCATAATAATTTTTTTATATGATAATTTTTACTATTTCATCCTATGGGATTTGACTTGAAAATTATTATGTGGTAAAGGAATTTGTCACACTTTAAATTAAATAAGGTATATTTTATTATTGTTATCATTATTAATTTTATATGGGATAAATAATAACAATTATGTATATGTTGTATCATTATTCCCTCTTTTAAATTTTGTTTTTTTTGTTTCAATTTTTATTATTTTACCCAATGGAATTTTACTATAAATTTTCCATATTGTAAGAGATATAGACTCAATTTCCCTTTATTGAGGAACATTTTATTATTATGTACATAATACATGTTATATTTTTTTAAATAAATCCCATTATACATGTAATATATTTAATAATTCATCCTTAATATTTTTTTTTGTTTTTATTTGAACTAATACAGAAAAGTATATTTAAATGATTGGTCCCAAGTAGTAAGGGTTTTTATCCCAATTTTCATTTCATTGAGACATATCTATCAATAGGCATCAATTATATTTTATGTCGTGTATATAATGATCAATTTATGTATATAAAATAAATAAATATTAAATAATGATGATTAAAGATGATTGGGATCTAAATTTCTCTTAAATATCCATATTATGGTATAATTTATATGATTATTTTCTTACCCAAAAACAATTTTTTCATAAGGTGTGAAAATATTGAATATTATTAGATTAATTGTGGAAAAATTGACAAATATGTATCCTTTAATAAATATAGATCTATGAATATAGGGAATATAGAATAAAAAAATTAATGGACTATTATATATATGATGAATGCGTTGGACACGAATATAGAGTTGGTTCCTGTTATAGATAGTCCATAGATGCATCAACATGTCTTATGAGAAATATTAGTTAGCCAAATCAGATGGGTTTCTTACCAGTAGTACAAACTATCTTGCGAAAGGTCTTCAATGGTAGATGTATTATGATACCTAAGATAAAAAAGTATAAATATTAAATATTACCTTCATTTATAAAACCATTATTTTTACAATCAATGCTATCTTCACAATGATATTGTCTCTGAATGATTTTTAAATTATTTGTTTATTGGTGAAATGAAATTTTATTTAAGTTATTAATCTCTTATATTGATTATGATTTATCTTGTGATGGTCATATGATTATTGGTTAAATTTAATTCTTTTTATTTTTTTAACTATTTTTAATTTATTATTCTAGTAAAATAATTTAGATTGATTTTTTTAATTGTTTAACTTCCCTTGAAAATTCTTATTGATTCATTACAACTTTTTTTATAATTAACCTTTAATGGTCATTTCATCTCTCCATTATTTAGTTCCCATTCTCATGAATCATTTATGTGTCATAAAATGATATTAAAGGATATTATTTAATGAATTATTATATACATAGGAAAAATTTATAATTTTTTTTTCAAATCTAATATTGGAATCATGTATGTTTCTAGTTTACTAGGACTAAAAATATATTCATCCCCTTAGGAGAAGATTCTTTTTATGTTATTCAAATGTAATAAATTTTTACACTAACACTTTATTATTAGATTATGTGTCCCTATTACTGGTATAAGTTCAAATTTAGTAGAAACCATGGGATATAAATTTAGGGAATGTTATTTTATGTAACATTACCCTATGATAAACATTGGGGATATGTATAGAAGTATATCCTTGTGTTGTGGAAAGGAATATAATATATGGTTTTACTAGATATATTTTATTATATAGACACAAAATGTGTATGTCGTTCTATCATAGTTATACCAAGTGGTAATAACAATAAAAGGGGGACTTTGGACTTGACCTGATTATCACTCGGTGTACAACTACGGTCCTTCAGCACACCTGTTTTGACAATCTTTGGAAAAATTATTAAGAAAATTCACAATTTTATTACAAACAATTAAATGTATTTCATTATTAGTATATTAATATAATATTATAAACCTATTGTTTCATATAATAAATATAAGGTTTTATGATTTAGACATCCAATATTTGATTATATTTTTTTACAATACGATTTCTATTGCACACACAATGATTATAAGGCCTAGTATATGGATTGAATGAAAGGAGCCTTATCCCATTTGGCGAGGACT